>MU846201.1:32158-67721 GCA_030867225.1 Colletotrichum caudatum
GGGGGGGCTCGTCGACGGCCTCTCGAATTACGATCACGTACGTCACAGCCTTTAAAAAAAAAAAGGCCCGGCAAGAAGAGGTTTCAAGGGGACCGCGGTGCGGATCTTCACGGTTTGGGAGTCTCTCGGATGGAAGAGCAGTCCGGCGTTCTGGGGTTGTGGAGTTCTATGCTTGGAACAGTAAAGGTAGGCTTCGAGACCCTTGATTGGCTTTCAAAACGCCAGGAGCAAATCCCTTTCGCCTCGCTATCTCTCCTCATTTTCCAGTTGCCTCGGGAAAGACGATTCTTGGGCAGGCAATGGTTCGACACCTTGGCTCAGGGCTAATGCCAAACAGTAACGGCAAGTCTGGCTCGCTATGGGCGGGCGCGCACGTCAGAGATATTTGAACTGATTACTATTAAGATATGGTTTGATACACCGGTATCTACACCTAGAGATCCAATGATCTGCTCCCGTCCCAAGCATGGTCTGTCGTATGTGTAATTAAGTGTATGTATATATACAATCCGGAGACCGTCCTGACAGAGGACCCGGGAAGGGGGATCCAAGCCCCTTGATTTCCTCTTCGTTGGTTCATTTACTCGTTCCGTCAACGCCTCTTGCTCATGTCTAATAACCCGCATTTCCAAGAATCCAACACACATGGCTTTTGTTCTAGTTCAGCTCACGCCACATGACGGGCAGGAACACGACACTCGCCCTCCAGAGAATGAGTATGCCGTCAATGAGCGCCAGAGGCGCCTTGAGGAAGCCAAAGACACTGCCGCTCATGAGTTCAAGGGCGTTGAGCCAGATGGCGAGGAAGGCGACGCTGAAGAAGTGGTACGCGAGCTTGGACGGCTGGTGCACGAGCCCGCCCATGAGGGCCATGGGCTCCGACGCATAACCGCGCTGGAAGTAGTTGAAGCAGCCCAGCTGCAGGGCGCGCAGCTGGCGGTCGTTGGCCGCAAACAGGGCGTACAGGGCCATGGCTAGCACGTTGATGATGGAAGTCAGGCTCTTGCGACGCCAGTGGAACTCGCGGACCGCGTTCTTGATGGCGATGGGGTCGGCGAGGTCGGTCACGCGTGAGGGGTGGAGCAGATCGGAGAGGATGACGCAGTCGTTGAAGGCAACAGTCATGCCGCCGCCCGTTAGGGGGTGACGCATGTTGAGGGCGTCACCTAGCAAGAGCATGCCCTTTGCCGTCTGACGGGAGGGGGGAAGGTACGAGTTTGGCATGGAGGGCGGTATCTTGCCGTCGGCGAGGGCAGCCTCGAAGCAGGGCCGCATCTGAGGCGGCAACGTCGGTATGACGACGTTCCTGATGTAGCCGCGGACGCCGCCGGCGGCTGGCGAGGCCTCGGGGATGTTGGCGGGGACGTCGATGAGCGCGCGGGTCTCGTGGGTGCCGATCTGATACATGAGGACGGGAAAAGCCTTGCCGATGACGACGTGGCCGAAGCCGGGCGAGGGCATGGGGGCGTCGATGAGCTCGAGGGCGTAGAACTTGGACTTGACGACCGGGGCCTGGGGGAGGCACTCCTTGCGGAATTTGGAGGCGTAGCCGTCGGCGATGATGGTCAGCTGGCCGAAGAAGTAATCGTCCTTCTTGTGGCCCGTCGCGGGGTCTGTCGTCCTGGACCTGACGCCCAAGACCGTGTCTTTGTCGTCGCCGCGTATCGTTGCCGTCACCTCGGTCTCGAAGATGGTGATGTTCTTCTGCCTCTGGCATGCCCTGCGGAGGTTCATGATGAAGCGGCCGTGATGGAAACTCCGGCCCTCCTTCTGCTTCGCGCTCGAGGACGTCGTCTCATTGTTGGCAGAGGGGTGGATCATGCGGCCGTCCTCGTCGAAGGAGGGGTATGGGACGTCGACTCCCTGGCCGTGGTAGCTAACTTTGTAGCCATAACAGGGTATAGCGTCGATGCCCTCGAGGGCGTCGGCCAGCCCTAGTTGGCGCAGGGCGACGATGCCGCCAGGCTGTAGAAGCTCGCCGACGATACGATTGGGCTCCTTCATCCATCTTTCGAGCAAGATGACGCTTCTTCCCTGCTGGGCCAAAGAGTATGCAATGGCGGTGCCAAAGACGCCGGCGCCTACAACGACGATATCGGCCTCGTGGTACTTGGTGCGGCGCTCGGCGCGAGCGTCGGCAACTGCTGTCGGGCTTTCTATCATTTTAATTCGACTCGGAGGGGTTGACTGGTGGGATTGGTTTGCTGTTGAAGCGAGTGGCGGGGGTCGTCTTTGTCTGTCGTCGAACGAAGGTAGTGGGGAGGAAAGCTTCGGTGCTTGGGTGCTGCACAGTGCTGTCGTCCAAGAAAGTGAGACTAGGCGCCGTTATCGGCTTTTAAGAGAGATGAATGGCTAGGACCGGGAGGAAGGGGGGGGTTGATTAGGTGGTTAGACCTGTCGTTCGTCCCGTCTCGAATCGAACGATACGCAGTAATGTTGGTGTTGCGGCAGATCAATGGGAAATAAAATAAAAAAGCGCCATGAGTGGACAATTTAGTTTATTGCAAGCCCCCCTGTACAGCACCATGGGCGACTTGGCCAGGGGTAAGTAACTGTTTCTTTGGTTGGTTCTTCCCAGGAGAGAGAGTACTGTAGGTACATAGCTAGCTACCTAGCTGGATGGGCAATTTGCACTGCACTACCCCCCGCCAGTACCTATTATTACGTGTGAGTCAACGACACTTTGGATGTACACATTTCCCCTGAGAAACGTCTTGCTTTGGTAGCGCATCAAGGGCTCGCAGAGGATCTAGAAATTTTACAGAAGGCGATCTCGACGACAGAGTCGTCCCATAGCGGCTCCCTCCGCCGCGATCGGGCCAATCGCCGCGCTCCAAACGGTGCCCACACCGCCCATTTCACATGTCGAACCACCATCATGCGTAATGGATGTCCTGGCTGCTCCGCCCAACCGGGTCCCTGACTTGCCCTTTCCGCTTTTGTTTGACAGGCAGGCAACGCGCGGAGGAATACCTATCCGTTCTCAGTACTTGTGCGGATACTTGACCCTCTGATGTTTTCCCTCCCAAACTTGATCCAAACGACATCAGCTTGTTTAACCATTCATCCGAATCGAGAAACACACGAGTGAGCTGTCTTGGTCCTCATCCAAACCCAGGTCAGCCGGATTCCCACATACATACAGAACAGTGGGTTCGGAAGAACTTGCGGAAAGTAAAAAGGAATAAGAGGGGACAACGATTACCGCCGAGGCACAATTAACGACCAGCTGGCGTATATATGGCGCGCGCGATTGCTTATTCTGTGCGTGTGTGTGTGTTAGGCTGCGAGATGCTCTTTCTGCTTGTTTATTACCTGAATAATAACACGAGTAAACATGCACGATTAAACATGGACAATCAAACAAAACGTTTCTATTTCTGGTTCTGGTGCTTCAAGAACTGCTTCGACCACCTGTCGTACCCGTCGAGCATCTGCTGCGTGATACCCTTGGGCGTCGCCTGAATGGCCCGCACAATGTCCTCCATGCATACCCGCGGCCGTTCCTCGCCCCCCTCGCCAGCCGCCATCTTCAGCTTCTTGTCCAGCGCCGGCTCCGTCGCGACGTTGACTATCTGCTTGATCTCGGCACCCGAGAAGCCCTCGGACAGGCGCGAGAGCTCCGCCACGTCCACGTCCGGCGCCAGCGGGAGCTTGCGCAGGTACAGGTTGAAGACGGCCTCCCGCCCGGCGGCGTCCGGCGGCCCCACGTACACTATGCGGTCGAAACGTCCGGGGCGGAGGAGGGCCGGATCCATGGCCTCCGGCCGGTTGGTCGCCGCGAGGATCAGCACCCCTGACAGCGTCTCGAAGCCGTCCATCTCGGTGAGGAGCGTCGTGAGCATGTTGACGGACCCCTGGCTCTTGGGGGCGCCGCCGCCGCCTGCACGCTGGCCGCCGATGGAGTCGATCTCGTCGAAGAAGATGATGCTGGGGCTCGCCGCGCGCGCGCGCTCGAACAGCTGACGCACCGCGCGCTCCGACTCGCCCACGTACATGTTGAGCAGCTCGGCGCCCTTGACGGCGAAGAAGTTGAAGCCCGACTCGGTCGCCATGGCCTGCGCGGACAGCGTCTTGGAGCAGCCCGGCGGGCCGTAGAGGAGGAGACCCTTGGGCGGCGTCAGGATGAGCTCCTGCAAGGTGGGGTCGGCGGTCGTTGTGAGGGCGATCATTCTGCGCAGGGCTTCTTTGAGGCTCTCCTGGCCGCCGACGTCTTGCCAGTGGATCGTGGGCGGTTTGAGGTTCACGTCGTGCATGGCCGTCGGCTTCGTGGAGCGCAGTGCCTGCTCCAGGTCCTCTCGCGAGAGGTACGGCGTCCCCCTCGCCTCATCGTCGTACCAGGACCCATCGGGGTCTTGTCGCTCTGATGAGATTGTCAACGCGTTCTCGATGAGCCTGTCAAGATCGTTTGGGTTGAACGCGTGCGTCTGTTGTGCCAGCTTGTCCAGCATGACTTCCTTGATCTCTGGCTGGACAGGGACGTCGAATGACTTGAGAATCTCCAGTCGACCCTTGGCGTTGGGTATGGGAAGGGCTATGTTCCGCTCGAACCTCGTTCTCTTCTGCAGCTCCGGGGGCACGTCCGTCATGTAGTCCAGACAAGTGGCGATGACAACCACCTTGGGCAGGTTGCCGTTCTGTCGGATGTCCTCGGCCAGCTGATCGAGCTGCTGTCCCAGCTTCTGGATGATGGCTGCCGAGTTTGCCCTGTCCTTCCCGATCAGCGCCTGCAGGCCGTCGATGAAAACGATGCTGGGCTGCATCGTCCGTGCCTGCTTGAAGACCTCCTCAACGGCGGACGACTTGTCAGTCTCCTCGATCCGGAAGACCCTGCCCCAGCCCGTGGCCGCTATCCGGTGCAGAACGTAGGACTTGCCGGTGCCGCGGCCGCCGTGAATGACGATGCCGCATGACTTCTGCTGGCGCTTGAAGGTAAAGTTGGTGCTGAAGGGTCGGAGGAAGCTGTTGAGTTTCCTCAATTCGTTGTCCAGTCCCGGGAGATTGGAGACAACGAGACGTTTCACGTCCCGGACGGCCTCCTGGGTGGGTTCATCCTCCTCGTCGCCGAAAACGATGCGCGTTACTGTCGACACAGCGAAGCGGGCGACGTTGGCGGTTTGGCCGTCGACGGCTGTGATTCTGAAGGTTTGCTTCACCCCCGACGCCACACACTCGAACTTCATGCCGGGGAACACTTGCTCGGCGCGTTCTGTACAAAGTCAGTATTGTTCAGAGTGCAAACCAGAGACCACGAACGTCGCACACTGCGCATCGTGAGCCACCGACATAGGCTTGGTAAGACGGACCGAGATAAAAATGAATCACCCCGGCCCACGGGCCCTCTCGCGCCTTGATCTCTGCCATCTCCCTCTCCGACGTCGTCAAGGGCAGAATGTTCACCGTCTCGGCGTCGGGGATGGCAGACTTCTCACACATGGTGATTGTGACATGATCGCCCAGATCGAACCCGCAGGCCTCGCGGTACGCCTCGCTCATGAGGATGATGTTGGGGCTGATGTTCTTGTCGGATAGGGTCCACAGCGCCGCCTCACGGCGCAGCGGCTCCGCGGACTTGGTCGCATCTTTTGCCGCATCCTGGGTCACATCTTTGGTCCCAGCTTTGGTCCCATCCTGGGCGGCCTTCCTCGTCACGATACAGCGGCGGCCGTTGTCGACACTGGCCGTGAGCTGGATGAGAGCGTCCCTGTTCACGTAAATACGTGACGCACCCTTCAGCGTCGCTTTTTCGAGGGCTTTGTCGAAGGGCGCCAGCGGACGGACCTTGCCCTCGACGGTCTTGGCCATCGTTGTCGTCTTTTTCTTCGTACTTGTCGTCGTTATATTCGTTGTTGTCTTCGTCTCTTGGCGAGCATTCGCTATGTCGCAAGAGTTGTATTTCTTCAGATGAGTTGCTGGTTGTTGCCAATGGTGTAGGGCCGGACCAGGGTATGATATAGAAAAAACCCTGCTGTAAGAGATCAGGGAACGACGAGTTTTCTGTAGGTGTGCATAGCGGCCACACAGGCCTTGGCTCGCAGTTTCTCGTCAGAGGTCTCATCCTAATAAAATTGATTATAATGGGCGATGCGATTTTGGTCATTGCACCGTTTCCCCCATCTTGTGGTCAGAGTTATTGTTACCGAATGAACCAAGGTAGTTAGTTACCATTTCAAGGCGGTCCCCCTTAGTGTCTGGTCTGGGTCGCATAGGTATACAATAGTCGCAGAAACATAGTCATATGGAAGCACAGTGACAGAACACAGTCATCGGAACGTGTTTATTGAAATACAGTTATAAAAAAACACTGCCAAATTGTCAAGCCTTGGTATTCTACGCACTGTAAATTTTGTGAAGAAATACCATAGAGGTTAAGAGTACCTGGGTGAATGAACCGAAACCTATCAGCTCGTGTAAGTGCCCGCTCATACAACAAGTGACCTGTGAAAAATTCAAAGCGTCCACCACCCCCCCCCCCCCTAACAATTTTCCTTCCAGCACCGGCCCCACCCAAGCTCGGGTACGGGGGTACCGCCCTTGCAAGTTGACCAACGTCGCATCGCCGGGACCGCGAGCGAACAAAGCCCGTCAAGCCCAGCTCCGACCCAGTGCTTCACGAAACCTCGGTTTGACAAACAACTCTCCCGCTCCTTCGCCAAGCGCCCGACGACGAAAGGCCAAACCCACACTCCCTCGAGGAGCCAACAACGAACGACGCGACACAGCTTCCCCCCGGGCCCCATGCAATGGGCTGACCTCCGAGGGCTGAGCAGCTCGACCCGAAGAGGAGTTTCCCGGATGACCACGGCCGCCGCCCGACAACGGCTCCCGCTGTTGCTCCCACCGCGCGCACCGGCGCAGCGATGGCTCGATAGGCCCCGCGCTGCCGCCGGCGAGGTGCGGTCCTTCTCCGCGGCAGCGGGCCAGAGGACCGACAAGCCCTCGCGCACGCGGCAGCCGAAGCCGAAACCCCCCTCCCTGTTCGAGGAGCTCTTCCCGGACGAGGACCTCTTGGCGATACCGAAGCGTGGGGGCGACGGCCAGCACCGACAGGGCGGCCCAAACACACCGAGCAGGGACGAGGGGGACGGGAAAGTCAAGGTCCGCTTCCTGACGTCCAGGGACGCCGGGAAACCCGACACGACAGAGCATAACCAGAGGGTGCTCGGGTACAGGCAGAAATCCAGACATGCCGAGGGCGACGCGTCGTCCGTAGCCATTGTCGACTTGCTCGGGTCGCGGGCGAAGAAGGACCAGGCAGGAGGAGACGGCCCCTCCCTCTTCAACGAGCTCTTCTCGACCCGCGATCCCGGAGCAGCGACAGCGGGCCGAACACGGGCCGAGCAGCACATCTCCGAGGACCGGCACGTCAACCACGACGACCTCCAGTCCTGGCTCGACTCTCTCCCCAAGGGCGAAGCCGCTACCGCCGCCGATGCTGTCGCCGCCGACGCGGCCGCCGCGGCGACGGCCCCGACCTCCCTCCCGGACCCGCCGGAGCGCGCCGCCATGCTCGTCCTCTCCAACGCCAGCCCGAACCTCCAGGAGAGCGACTTCTACCGCATCGGCCCCCAGGGCCACCACCTCGAGGGATGGTCCTCCTCCATCCGCAAGGTAATGCAGGCGTACGACTACGGCACCCTCGAGCCCATGGGCCGCTACTTCATCCTCTTCGACTCGTACGCCGCCGCCGCGTCCTACCAGCAGGAGGCGCAACGCCGCCAAGCCGCCGTCCGCCGCTCCCTCCTGTCCGCCGCCGCCGCCCTGGCCTCCTCCTCCTCCTCCCGCGCCGCGGAGGAGGGCGGGTCGGCCATCCCCCCTTCCATCTTCACCCTCGTGCCCCCGTCCACGGCACCCCTGAACCTGCACATCTACAAGCTCGGCCGCAAGACCGAGGCCCGCCTCAACACCTTTGGCGTCCACAGCCTGCTGAGCATGACGCCCGAGCCGCCCCCGCGCGCAAACTCCCACGTCATCCTCTCCGTCGACGGCGGCACCGTCGACCTGCGCATGCTGACGCACTGGCTCCGCCGCGACGCGCGCGAGCGGAACCTCGGCTGGCCGGTGCAGCACATGCGCCCTTACTTCCCGCCCAAGGTCGACAGACGAACCGTCGCCGCCGCCGCCGCCGCGGCGCCGGGCGAGGCCCGAGAGGCCCACGACGACGATGACGACGACGAGCCCGGCTGGCGTGACCGTGACGACAACGGCGACGGCGACTTGTACGACGACGCGCCGCCGCCGCTGGTCGGCGCCGAGGGGCAGCAGCAGCAGCAGAGGGGCGGTCGCGGCGGGCCCGACGAGAACGCCCTGTCGGCCCGCTTCGTGCTGTCGTTCCCGGACGTGCACGAGGCGCGGCGTTTCGTCCGCGCGTGGCACCGGAGGGAGTTCGTGCTGGCCAACGGTTCGACCGTCGTGCTGAACACCCACGTCGTATGGTGACCCGCGAAGCGGCCGCCGCCGGCCCTTGCTGTACTACATTGGCTCTTTCGACGTGCCTCATGGGGCAGCTTCTTTGTCAAAATCACATGTAATAACATAGAGGGGTACGCCCATCAGCCTTGTGCCGGTGGTCCAGGCCTCACAGTTCGGCCTCGGACGAAGAAGGCAAGGGGAGAAGGGGGAGGATAAAAGATGTATTATAAAACCCAGAAATAGAACCCGAAACTCCAGGCCAGATATTTGCTCTCGTCGGGGAAAGGCGTTTATCGGCAAGAAACCACATGACAATGACCACACTGTGCTCTCTTTCCGTTAAGGGGGTGGACCGTAGAGTAGGTAAGCAGATCGGTCAGCGCCGCCGTGTACCTTCTCTCTCCCAGCCGCGGCCGACCGGCCTACCGCGAAACCGACGTACTAGTGATTTCCCCTCTTCCCGGCCCATCCCACACCCACCGCGGTGCCCGGAACCGCTCCTGGGCTTCCCCAGCCATTTCTTCCGCCCCCCCCCCCCCCCCCCCCCCCCGACTTCGTCTGTCTATGGCGGCCAGGTCGGCTATGAGCCCCATGATGCCGGAAGCCTTCCCGTCTTTGCACGTCTTCTGCCCCAAAGCGCCGTGCCCCCGGCGGCAGCGCAGAATCAACCAACAAAAACCGCAACCAAGTCTTGTTCTCTCTTTCGCTCTCTCTCTCTCTCTCTCTTAAGACAGCGCGAAATCAAATACCTCGTCTCTGTCCTTCTTTAACAGCACTTTCCGCCGGCTCCACCCTGCTCGCCGACGTTGACGCCCGAGGCAGCGGGCTGTTCGTTCTTCTGGTTGTCGATTAGGCGCTTCTTGATGTCGGCGGCGAGGGAGTAGAAAGCCTTGTCGATGTTGATGTTGCTCTTGGCAGAGACCTCGAGGAAGGGGATGCCAAGCTCGTCGGCGAGCTGCTGGCCGCGCTCGGTCGACACAACGCGCTTCTCCTCCCAGTCGCACTTGTTGCCGATGAGAATCTTGTTGACGCCCTCGGTGGCGTGTTGCTCGACGTTGGCGAACCAGGTGCGGATATCTGCGTTGGGAGAGAGTGGTCAGCTTCTTTTCACCTGTCTCGTACGGGTATGTCTGCGGCGGAGGACCTCGAGCAGTTCAAAGTAAAAGACTATGCCGCCGCGGACACGGCAGGGGAGACGTACTGTTAAAAGAACGCTCGTCGGTGACGTCGTAGACGAGGAGGATACCCATGGCGCCGCGGTAGTAGGCGGTGGTGATGGTGCGGAAGCGCTCCTGGCCGGCGGTATCCCAGATCTGGAGCTTGACACGCTTGCCGTCCAGCTCAATGGTGCGGATCTTGAAATCGATGCCGATGGTCGTGATGAATGACGGCGTGAACGAGTCTTCGCTGAAGCGCAACAGGCAGCAGGACTTGCCTACGCCCGAGTCGCCAATCAGCAGCAGCTTGATCTGGAGTGCTTGTCAGTCACATGTGAACACGATGTCATGTTCATTTCGCTGGTGGGTTTTTCGACGAGAAGAGGGAGGGCGGCGGCCCCCCTTAGATTCGAAGGTACGCTTGGGAATGGGCAACCCTTCGAGCGAAGCGGCGGGACGAGAGGTAGGGAGGGGCAGGGCAGCGACACTCGGCACGTACAAGGAAGTCGTAATTGCGGTTGCTCGACATGTTGGCGGCGGCGGCGGGTGATCGGAGACTAAGAACCGAAGAAGGCTGATCTTGAAGGGAATCGTTGCTTCTCGGACCGACGTGAGGCGGGGGTTATCGGGCGAGTTTGTTGTGATTGGGATACTGGGAGAGACGGAGAGGATTGCCGCGATGTTCGTCGTCGGATTCGGGAGTACCGGGGGGGGTAAGAAGGAAATCGGGGTTGGGATGTGGTCAGGAAATCGGCCTAGGCAGTCTAACGCTCGTAGAATAGGTAGGTAGGTAATTAGGTATGTAGTCAGTTCTGGGATGCAGTAAGGCGACCTAAGGCGAGGGGACTGTACTGTACAGTCCACTTTACTGTAAGGAGGTACGTATACGTAGCGCAAGGCGGCGTAGCATAGTATACAGGTAAGCGTCCCATCGAATCGCTTGTCTTTTTTTGGGGAGGGGAGGGGGGCAAGAGTGGTGCTGTCGTCTGGGGTAAGACTCGACCCGGTCTTTTCTTGCTTGACCGTGACCTGGCTGGAACCGCTGGAACAGGGACTAACGGATCTGGTGCCTAGCGGTGAACTCGATCAGCTGGATGCCGGGTAGTAAGTATACCGTCGGCAACATGTAATTACGCTGGCTTCTTTGAAGTACTGGTCTTTATTTTTATTTTATTTTTTCTTATTTTTCGCAAGGTTTGCAATTTGCTCTGTTCTCTTCACACTACATAAATCTGTGATAACCCCATGTCACTTTACTTTTCTGCAGATGCGCTTGGATCGACCATGAAGGTTTTGCTTCTTTTCCAACCTTTCCCTCCCCTCCGACGCCGATCCGACGTCGTCGCGTCTCCTTATCGGCACCGCAACCTGCTGTCCCACATATTAGCTGTCTTTACTGGTCATGGAAAGAAGAAAGAAGGGAAATGGAGGAACATTACTGGAACCGGCTCGTTGGGGACATTACGGGCGTCTTTATCGCTGCCTGCCTGCCTGCCTGCCTGCCTACCTCGAGTTATCCCAAACTGGCGGCCCCTTGCCTCTTCAGTGCCAGCTAGGTAAGCTGCCATCGGTCCCCCGCCTCCGTTAGACTTGCCAAGGGGGGTTCCCAAGCAACGTCATCGCACTGTCTTGCCTCAGGGTCCAGGTCCAAAGCACGGTCACAGAAACCCAATGTCCTCTCTCTACATAGTAGTTGGCAGCAGCTCATGATCACAAGGCGCAGCCGTCTCACTCACCACGCCCGTCACGAGGTTGGCCTACTCCGACGCCCAGCCTTCCTTTTCTGGCCTGTTCAGGTCAACAACGCCACCGGTTTGGCAATCATGTGCAACTGTGTGTAATGAATCGACTTTTTGTTTTAACCGCTGCTCCTAGTGACAAATGCCGCCTGCTAAGCTCCGGTGCCAGTTGGCGATGCTCTGTTGACAATTCGTGATGCCTCCCGCGAAGGTACAGATATGGTACATGTTCCGCTGAAGGCAGTTCCCGCTGTGCGTGATAAAAAGTGACCTGAATGCTGAAACCCGTAAGACCGTGTATCCATGAGAATCGTTATTGCGCCCAAGACTATTTCTCCCCCCCCTCCTTTGCCCTCACTGGAGCCACCTGGCGTAGGCCCAGCGAATTCGATCCAACGCTCTAACCTGCACCTGAATGCCTTTCAGGTTGGCGAGGTCATCCAAATCCTCAAGAAACTCCCTCTGCCTGTCGCGGGGTAGCACTCCCTGCATCATACTGCGCAGCACGTGCACCTCGCACAGGAGGAGACCGTGGTCCTTGTACGACAAAAGGTTATTCTGCGATGGCGTCGCCTCCGAGAAGATGCGGTCGATGTTGCGCAACACTCTGATGCTTTTCCCAGCCTTGTGGCTGTGACGGGCTCCCTTGCGGGCGCCAAAGATACCGCGAAGATACTGAACAATGCCAATCGAGACGAGTACGCCGGGAGTCAGACCCACGAAGCCAAACACCAACTCCTGGCTCTTGAGCAGCGAATCGATCCCGCTGATGGCCACTTCCAGGTCGACCTTGGTCTTCTGCACCTGGATGAGAAGGGACCGAACGAGGTCGCCCTTGATGGCGCCCACGAAGGGGGTTCGCAAGTCCTTTTCAAATGCGCGGAGCACCGGCGTGACGTCCCCTTCGCGGACCTTGGCCCTGATAGTGGCGACCTGAGCGTCGCTGAGGGAGGAATCGTTGCCTATAAACTGAGGCTTGTCCAAGGCAAAATCCACCACCATGCGCTCCAAGCTCTCCCGGTCGGCCTTGAGGCTGTCCCGGCTCATGATGGCGATCTCGCTGCTCGAGTCGTGGCGGATGGTTCCCACAATCTTGCGTGTGGGCTCGACAACCCAATTGAACCAAAAGTCGCGCATGGTAGCACCAATGTCTTGAATCCAGCCCAGAATCTCTGCGCGCCGGTTGGCGAGAAGCCGGAGGATAGTCGTCGAGGACAGCAGAGCTGCTGTCGCGGGCAGCCAGTATCGAATGAACCGTGACGGACGACCGTTGTCGCGCACAAGCATCTGCGCCGCGACGACATGGTTGGGGAGACCGGTATCGAGGATGTTGAGGAGACGTCGGGCGAGAACAGAGGGCTTCTCTACGACGTTGGCGTCCTCGATGTGGATACTAAGCTCTGGATCTTCCTCTACGCCGGCGAACACCTTGTCCTCGAACTCGGCAACCCCGGACTCGAGAACCAGAGCTTCCTTGAGGACCATGTCCATGAGGGCCACGCTCCTCTCCACCACACCTTTCCAGTCGTGGCTGCTGACACCTGCCTCGCTCTTGTCGTCGTCGTCGTCGTCGCCGCCGAATGTCAGCCCTTCGTCAACCAGCACGCCGAGGCCGCTTGCTATCATATCTCGCAAACGTCTGAGATGCGCCAATTTTCTCCTGGCCTCACCGCGACTCAGGGCCACCGGCGAAAGGACCTTGCGCTGAAGGGTCGTGATCGAGGAGTCCCTGATGCTGTCCCGAACGATACCATAGAACTGCCTCCATTGATTAGACAGGCCAGTCCGCGTTGACTCGACGAGGTCTCCTGGCGTGTGGCTGAGATTCTGTATGCGATGCTTGCTCTCGCGGTAGACGTCCTTAGTCAGAGCCCACAAACGCAGAGGCGATGTCTGGACTGTGTAGAGACTGCTATAAGTGTAAGAGCTCAAAACCTCATCCCAGTACCACATCTCATCGCTCAGGGGGATAATCTGGTCCAGTAGGGTGTTTAAGATGATTCCATAGGTTTGCACAGTGGCTTTGCTGATGAGTAGCCATTCGATCTCGGATTGATAATGACCCCGGCCAGCCCCCTCATTCTGTTCCGCTTGAAAATCCCATTCCGCGAGTCTTGACTGGTGCAGAAGGGCGCGGATCCTGTGGGAAGGGAGAAGGGAGAGCGAGGACGAAGTGGTGGATAAAGCTCTCGCGATGCGGAGAAGCTCGTCGATCCTCGGGGACGACAAAGCGTCTACCGCGGCAGAGTTGAAAATGCCATGCTCCTCGGCAGAAAGCTCGCCATCATCTTGGGAGAGGCTCAGGCCTAGAGGAATCCGGTCCAGCTGCGCGTCCAGGCGACGGACTTGGCTGTGCGCAGGCAAAAGGCGGATGTCAATAACGGATTGTTTTGTTTGGGTTGACGGAAAGTCAAAGGGAGGGAGGGGGGAAAGATGGGACGGAATATACTTACTCGGCCACAACAGACATTATTGCTTCTCACTCAGAGAGCACTCCTCCTCCACATTTATGCGTCGGGCGTGAGTCTCGGGGCCGGAGTTGTGAAGACTGGAGTCGCGTGAGGTTGGGATTCAACACACACACACACACCGAGTGGAAGTTTGGTTTAGACGTCATCAGGTAAGCGAATGCCAATGCCCCGGGCAACACTTGGGCCTGTGGGGGCCAACAACACGGTGGAGGGTGGGAAGGGAGCGAGCGGGATGACTGGTGGGTGCCTGAGGCGTCTTGGCCATCAGAGCTGGCGCCGCTGACGGAGCCAGACCGCCGGGACAGCATCGGTGCCACGGCTTCGCGCCAAGAACATTATCCCAAAGCGAAACGCAACCACAGGTCCACACAAGGCATCGTCAAAATCGCATGTTTGGCAAGGGTGCAGGTATGTATGGTTGGAGACTTGATGAAGATTGCAGCAGCATACGGTTCTTTATCCGCCAGTGAAGACTTCATGGCTTCCGGCACCGGGCATTGTGTTACCTCGACAGAGGCTTAAACGCTTAGGACGTACAGGTTCGATACGGTGAACATCACATCGCCAGATGGTATTGCAGCTGTTTCTGCAGGGAAAGAGGTGATATGCTGGCTTGAAATTGAATGATGAAATTTTCAAAACAGCATCTGGACTACTTACAGGCTGAGAAAGCCAGCCCTAGGTGCACTATACTTCGGATACAAGCTGCGGATACGGATATAAGACTGAGCAATGGGTCGGATCAAGCTCAACCGCGACACGCCATTGTACCATGCGCCCCCCCCCCCCCCCCCCGTCCGTGTGTAAAGGTTCTAATGGAAAAGAAGTGGCGGCGATGAGTAGTGTAGCGTAATGGTCAATTCGCCATGCTGGAGTATCGCATCCTAACAGTGGATACGCCCTCGGCCCGTTCTGACAGGCGCACGAAGGCGGCGCGGCAGCGCGGCGGCGCACCCAGTGGTCAGATGGATCTCATCGGTAATCGGACATTGGCAGAATTGACAAGCACAAGTTATGGAAAGTCAGACTATTGACCCTCCATTTTCCCGGGGAGCTAGGTACTGCTCTAGAAGTAAACTGGTAATTAGCGCCAAGCCCAAGGCGGACAAGACACGATACCAGCAAGACGTGCAACCGTGCCGTGCAACGCGCCACCCCCCCCCCATATTCGTATTCATGTCGAGGTACACTACCTGGTTGGGTACGTACCGTTCTTAACTACAAATGCCTGCCTACCTAGTGTGGGTAGATAGTACCGTGTACAGATAGTAGTTAACCTGACAGTAGGTCTACTTTAATAGCTAGATAAGTGACATATCTTGTACCCTAACTAATCCTACGCTAACCCTACCCTAAATCCTAACTGAAATTCTAGCCTACACTATTACCTTAACCCTTATTCTTGTTATCAGGCAGATCTACTGTCAGGTTAACTACTATCTGTGCATGGTACTCTCGGGTTAAAAGGGGGGGGGGGGGCATTATCAGCTTGTCTGATCACTCGAGAAAAAGTTGAAGTGCGAGGTGTTCCATGCAGGACGATAAGATGGGGCAGATTTAAAGTGTACGAATACTTCCTTTGTAGATAATCGGCTCCTGATATTGCCCAGCACAGTGCGCGTAGAGGCGCGCTTCAACGTCAAGTCAATTTTTCATTGACATTGGTTAATACTGCTCCTGCTCCTGCTCCTGCTGCTACTGCCGCCGCCACTGTCAACAACGTACCTGATGTATCTTTGAAGCTTGAATCCGAGGCGTAATAAACGGCAAACAGCAGAAAGGAGGAGCTTTGTTCGACGATCCATAGGTAGGCACCGTGCACCCGAATCAACGCCGCTGCCGCCCCTCCAAGTGCTGTGATTGGCGGCACCGACCTAACTGGGCCACAACTTGCACGCCCTCCCGAAATCTCTCTCTGGGCAGGTACCTATCTATTGCCTAGGTACTTTGTACCTGTACCTTGCACACCGCCCGGCCCATCTACCAGAGCAGTGTCTCTCAATGGCCAGAACCCACCACGGAAGACGGAAGGACCCACGAACGCATGGCCTGATGTGTACACACAGCCTCTCATTGGCTCCAATTCCCATACTCCAGCGATGCACAGCACAGCACCCACTCCCACTCAGGGGGCGTTTTCGCACAATTTGTTCCTGCCTACGGAGTCCTAAGTACATTTTACCTAACCTTCAGTCGCAATGGGGGAAAATAACTTTGCCCGTTACCTTAGTAGCTGCAAGTGCCATTTCCCTTCCCCGTCAACCGAAATGATCCATTGATAAAACCTCAACAAGACCCGACCCTGGACCTTTCTCTATGCTTGCCGCTCTCGCTGTCTTTTTTTTTTCTTATCCCCCCTAACCCAAACATAACTATTACCTCGGCGCGCATTGCCCAAGGAGAGAGCGTGTGACCGCCTTCCATCACTCACTTCTTCTTTGCCAGCTTTGGCTTTCCCACCATCACTCCTTTTCTTTTTGGCATCTGCTTGTTGAAGCAAAAGTCGCAACACTGCGCTGACCCCCGCCATCATGGCCGCCTTCATGTGAGTTCGCCTCAATGTACCTGCAACCTCAAAGCCCCTTTACTTGAGCCTGATCTCGAAGCAACGGCCACTGACGGTTTCGTTTCAAACAGCAACTCGACCGTGATTAACACGGCATTCAACCACACCCAGCCCTACTTCAGCGTCTTGGAGGAGGTCTCCAAGTACAATGTCCAACTCAACTACTTCGAGCGCCTCTGGGCCGTACGTCAACACACACCCTCCCGCGCGTCGTCGACCATTGTGGCTAACACTCTATCCCTACGCAGGCTTGGTATCTCTGGATGCAAAACGACACCCTTGCCACTGGCATCATGAGCTTCGTCATGCACGAGACAGTCTACTTCGGCCGCAGTCTGCCCTTCATCATCTGCGACCTCATCCCCTATTTCCACAAGTACAAGATCCAACCGGTAAGCACCAACGCGCCAATGGAGCCTGCAAGATGATGGTTTCTGATGTTCTCTACAGCAAAAAATGCCGACACTCAAGGAGCAGTGGGACTGCGCCATGGTCGTCCTCATCAGCCACTTCACCGTCGAACTGCCCCAGATCTGGCTCTTCCACCCACTCGCCACGTGGTGCGGAATGGAGTACGGCGTCCCCTTCCCTCCCCTCTGGAAGATGGCCATGCAAATTTCCATCTTCTTCGTCATGGAGGATACCTGGCACTACTGGTTCCACCGCGCCCTGCACTATGGTCCCCTCTACAAAGCCATCCACAAGCTTCACCACTACTACTCGGCCCCCTTCGGCCTCGCCGCCGAGTACGCCTCGCCCATCGAAGTCATGCTCCTCGGCATGGGCATTGTCGGCTCGCCCATCCTCTGGGTCACCTTCACCGGTGACCTACACCTCCTGACCATGTACGCCTGGATCGTCCTCCGCCTCTTCCAGGCCATCGACGCCCACAGCGGCTATGACTTCCCCTGGAGTTTGCGCCACATCCTGCCCTTCTGGGCCGGCGCCGACCACCACGATCTTCACCACGAGAAGTTCATCGGCAACTACTCCTCTAGCTTCCGCTGGTGGGACTACTGCCTCGACACCGAGGCCGGTGTCGAGGCCCACAGGAAGCGTCGCGAGAAGAAGCTCAAGGCCATCAAGGCCCAGAAGACCCAGTAAATGCGCCATGTTCCTTTGTGGCTTAGCGCCCCATCGAGACGACACGCGCATATGCCGAGGGCAACGCGCTCATGAGCAGTGCTTCGAGTGCAGCTCTGGATACCGGTTGGGGTACCTCATGATACGATATATACAAGTGGCGGGAACGGGAATCACGAGGACGCGAAATGACACGAGGCTCGACGCCGATGCCATCAAAGTCTTGCTTAATTAGTTATTGGAGCGGCGTTCGAAGAGGCATTGACGGTTGTGCAAAGAAAAATTAACGATTTATGCGAATTCTCTCGTATATAATGGGAAGGCCGCCTAGATAAATGGCATTATAGTAGACTACTTAATTACAGCACAACACTCACTCTCTGCTTTGGTCTGCTGACTCACCCTGTTTAACCGTTTTTGTGACTATGTTGGCAGTATACATGATTGTTACAATAGTTATTTTACGCGGGTCCAACCGAGGATATTCTCTTCTCGCTCCGCGATGGACCAGATCTCGGGCCCGAAACCAAGTGCAGCCGCCGGGTCCAGAAGGGAGGCCGAAGGGCCGCTTCACTTCTTGAGCGTGCAGCAGTCTCCTGCCGTGCCCGCGGCCTTGTCGGCCAGGCCCCGGATGCCGCAGCTGACGGCGGCCTCGCCCTTGCCATCGGCGGCGGTTCCAGCGGCCGGCGACGCCTCGACCTCGCCAAAGTCGCTGGCCAGGGCGTCGCAGATCATGGCTAGCTTGAGGTCCTTGCTCGACAGGCCCTTCGGGTTGTGCGTCGTCCAGCGGATGAAGGTCGTGTTGTAAACCTGGGCCCGCGCATGCTGGTCAGCTCCCGAGGAAGTAGAGTGTTGCAACTCCGCCCAATCTAATCACTTCGGGAGAATGAAGAAGAAAGAGGAAGAACGGGAAAGCAGCGAGCCTCATGGACGCGGGGGCAACGTACGTTGGACCACTCGGGGTGGTGGTTGTGGATTTTGCACTGCAGGCTCACGGCCGTCATGAAGTCCTTTATAAATGTCGTCAGTCCCCGCCACACGTCTCATCGGGTCGTCTTTCCCGCGCCGAGACTTGGATGAATTCACGACCAGGATTCAGTAATTGAAGGGAGGGAGGGAAGGAGGGATGAGAAATGTGACGCACCCACGTCTTTGCAAAGTTTTTGAACTTGAAGCTTCTCTCCACGGCCTCCCCGTCGTTCACCAGCGCCCAGTGGCCGGCCCCCAACAGCGTCTCCAGCGTCGCGGACAGCGAGGCCTCGTCGGAGCCCTGCGAGAAGCGGGCCGTGGCCTGCGCCGGAGCGGCGGGGGTCGTCGACATGGCTCGGCGGTGCGGGCGGCGGTGTGGTTGCTGGACGGGCCGAGGTGATGAGGATGGTACCGACGATGACAACGATGCTCTCGAGAAGAGGGCTGGTGCGGTGAGGGATCGTGGTATTTGGCGTGCGAGGCGGCGGAGGAGGACCGGGGCGCTCATCTCCGAGGAGAGGGCGAAGAGAGGGAGCGACTGGGTGAAGGGGTGATGTAAGTTATGGAGAGCGTCTGCGCAATACGGATACCTAGCGAAGAAGAGCCCGCGGGACTGTTTGAAGGTTGTCGCGTAGGGGTGTACCTACCTACCCCTGTCGCTGTTCGAGCTCGGGTGGGGGAGGTACTGATAAGATCGACCAGTCACCTAGCAGTTGTTTCTCATAGTCAAACTTTCTCCCTTTCTCTCTCACTCGAACACATGTTGAATGAACTACGAAGTCCCTCACTGGCAAGGCGGATATAAATCAGCTAGCACAAGAGAGACAGAGTGAGATAACCGACGTGTCTAAGTGGGTTGGACCCGGAAACGCCGGGAAGCGGCACACGGGGGTAAATGTTGACGCCGCACAACGTCAATCTGCCGCCCAGCTCCCGGACCTGTAGAGACAGACGGGGTGATCTTTGCCGTATCGTCAAATCCACGTCTGCAGCATGCGTGGGCCATTTGCAGATCGGACATTGGCGCAGGAAGAGGAAGGCCGGCGACGGAAGCCCATCAGCCACTCACGTCCTACGTTTGCCACTATCCCAGGGCGAGGTCCCCCCCTTCGTACCTGGATCTGGCAACTTGTTTCCCCGTCCCACAATTTGCTCACTTCCTGCGGCGTGAATCCGTCAAGCAGCTCGGAGGGGGGGGTGGGGGGTTGTGTCGGCATGCTGTTCTCATTCACCCAACCTAAGTTCCGGGGTGAAACTACCCCGCGCTTCGAACGTGTGCACGACGAGAGACGGCAAGCGGACTATAGCCCTGGATTCGTCCGAATCCACTTTTACCTTTTTCATGAACGCAATCCCGCGAGTGTAACGCAACTGCCAACGTTTGAAACCCAGAAGGCTCCCACTTGCGACTTGTCCGACTCTGGCAGCCCATTGATAAACATGCGTGTCCCCCATCGGCCTTCGGCGGCGGATGCCTTCTCGAACCCACCCGTCACCACGTCCCCCGGCACCTCCCAGGCCTCCGCAATGCCTTCAGAGAAAGAGGCACAGGCGGCAGGGCCGGATGTCGCTGTCATCGTCGCCGAGCTGCTCATCCCGGGCCGCGGCGACCCCGTCGAGAACGCTGCTGTTGCTGTTGAGGATGGCAAGATCGTCCACGTCGGCAAGCATGACAGGCTCCCGGAAAAGTACCGCTCAGTCGAGCCGGTCCACGTCCCGGTCGTCATGCCCGGCCTCTGGGACGTGCACACCCACTTCGTCGGCGTCGACGTCGTCACCGGCTTTGACACCGGCTTGTTCAGCGTCCTGCCGGGATCCAACGCCCTGGTGGGCGCCGTCACCGTCCAAGACCTGGAAGAGACGCTGATGGCGGGGTACACCTCTGTCCGAGAGCTTGGCGGCTATGCCGGGGACTTGGTCCCCGCCATCGAAAAGGGGCGCCTGGTGGGACCCAACGTATACTCGTCCATCGCGGCCATGTCCATCACCGGAGGACACGGGGACCAGCACAGCCTCCCCATCCAGACGATGACGAGGTTTGCCGAGTGTGGAGGGCCCTGCTCCATCGTCGACGGCGCGGACGACTGCACCAAGGCGGTGAGACTGCTCGTCCGCCGGGGAGCGCGGTGCATCAAGGTCTGCTCCAGCGGCGGCGTCCTGAGCCTGTTGGACGACCCGGAGGACAGGCAGTTCTCGGACGAGGAGCTCAGGGCCATCGTCGAGGAGGCGGGCCGCAGCCGCCGCGCCGTTGCCGCCCACGCCATTGGGAAGGCGGGCATCATGGCCGCGCTCAGGGCGGGCGTCAAGAGCATCGAGCACGGCATGTACCTCGACAACGAGGTTGCCGACGCCATGCTGGAGAAGGGCGCCATCTTCGTCCCCACACACCACATCGTGACCACCATAGGCAAAGATCCGTCACAGCTACCGCCCCCCATCGCGCGCAAGTTGGAGAAGCTGATGCACAAGGCAAAGGAGTCTTACCGGTTGGCCATCAGGAGAGGCGTCAAGATCGCGCTCGGCACGGACACCGCCAGCAGCGACCGCACGAAAGGCATCGCGCACGGCAACAACGCCATGGAACTGTACTGGGCCGTCGAGAACGGCATGACGCCGCTGCAGGCCATCGAGGCGGGCACCGCGAACGGCCCGGAGGTTCTCGGAGGAATGGCGCCGCTGAGCGGGCAGCTCAAGGAAGGGTACGACGCGGACCTGATCGCCGTCGCCAAAAATCCTCTGGACGACATCGAGGTCCTGGTGAAGAAGGAAAACATCACCCATGTCTGGAAAGGGGGCAAGCTGTTCAAGTCCCCGTAGGCCGTAGGGTCCCCGTAGGGCACACATGTCACGCCTTGTACTGTCGCAAGGGGATGTGACCGGATGGGCGGGCTAGTCAGTACGTATCGGTACAGCGCTGGAAAATGTAACTGTCTCGCCAGGAAAAGAAACATCTGCTTGCTGTCACTGCGGAGATCCACCTGCCATCAGTCAGCGACTAGTCTGTCGGTGTGCCGACAGACTGGTGCAACCGGCTCCTCTGTCCGACGCCGTCTTTCCCACTAGCCTCGGAATGCCTTCCACGTGTGGTCTGTGGCTTGATGTCGCTTCGGCGCCCAAACACGGGGATGGTTGGAGCTCTCGACGAGGGTAATGATGCCATCAACAGCCGCAGTAGCCTCTGACTCTTTCTCTCTCTCTCTCTCTCTCTCTCTCTCTCTCTCTCTCAGCAGTTTCGATTCGGAACCAGGCTTTTTTGCCTCGGTCACGACCTCGCTCGGAGCGGCGGAGAAGCTTGGCGGTTAACGTGCTGACTGGGACACGAACCCACGCTGCGCACGCAATGCCGAGACAGGCCCTCCTGATGCTCCGGTGGGCGGAGTCGAAACTAGACGTTGAATCGACGTTGGTGGCTCTATTTTCAAGATCTGCCTTGGAGAAAGATGCGCGGCAGGGTATCTGCTCGTACGCAGGGACCAATCACGACTCGGCAGGGCGTTCTACAGACGTCTTATTACATGATTTCGTAAGGAAGACCACGGCGGCAGCTGCAAATTTCCCGGCAGCGGCACGTGTGTGTGGTCAATTGCCATTGGCGGTCTGGCCTCGATGGTACCATATCCGGCCAAGCTCGTCATGCTCTTGTGCTATGCTTGCTCCAACCGAGTTACAGTGATTACTGAACTCGCCTAGTCCAGCGAGCAAGATTCTCGTGACGCTTCTTATACGCATAGAGCCCAGTGTCGCAGGGATGTTGCCGGTGAATACAACCCATGTTCAAGATCCGATGGATGCATGAGATACTGACAATGTGAGGTGGGCGTCGATAGATGGCAAACCGGTTGCACCCCAGGGTAGGTCACGACAAGCATGACCAAGTAGCCGTATCAGAAAAAAAGACTTTCCATGAATAGAACGGCTTGAACTATCGGTCTCTTCGGAACTACAACGACAAAAGGCTATCTGAGCAGGCAGGTTGGGCAGGCGCGGATTTACGCTGAGCGGTGTCTGTAACGTCGAACATGGTCTCCATGGCATCGCCACCGCCACCGAGCTTGACGCCTCGTACATCGTACAAAGACAATACATACATACACCTGACGCTGAGAACCTAGGTGTCTTTTGATATGCCCCCGTCGGCTTGCATCGCGGTCGTTGGCCATCTTGTCGGCCGGAGCGAGCCGAGTGCAAGTGCCGGGACTGCCTGTCAACGCAGCGAATAACATGCCATTGGCCAGGAAGGTATCCGGGCAAAAAGGCAGGCAGATCTTCAAAAGGGCGGGCGCACAGACCCCGCCAGATGCAGCAAGCACAGGCGCATGCCACAGGCGCCAAGCCCCGCAAGATTATGTAAGTCAAACGCCGGAAGTCGCGGTTCTCGCCTGGCCGAAGGAAAAGCCTCATCCCATCCATCTTGTCGGCCGCCCAGGGAGGCAGATATTATCAAAGTCGCCTACCTGTCGCCTACCTACGTGTCCGCTCGCTGTTTTTTCCCTTCTTCTTTTCTTTTCTTTTCTCTCTTTATTTTGGGGCGGGGCTTTTCTGGTCGCTGGACATTAGGAGTGCGACGACCAATTCTGAACAAACCCTTCTCGGTGAGGCACCTCCGTACCGGGCGGTTGCTAGGCGGTCGGTCACCTTACAAGACACCCATGCGGGAAGAGAGCGCGCATGCCTGTGGGCACCTCCTTCTCCATGTCCCTTTTTTTCTTTTTTCTTTTTTCTTCCACTCCGCCAGGATGCGGAGAACATCCCGCATGGTTCAGGCGCCCTGCTCACATTGGCCCTTTTGTAAAGTCCGTCGGGGCTCGTCTTTGCGGTGTGTTCCCTGCTTTTGGCAAATGGGAGTGCCGGATTTGTCTCTGTGGAGAATGGCTTGGATGAGGTAATTAATCCTGTTTCGTTGATGCTGCCGCCCTCCCGCAATCCAGAAGGGTCAGGGCCACATTGCTGACAAACAGGTTTTTATGACTATGCCGGCGATAACGACCACAGCTCGGGCAACTGTCAACTACTCACACCTTCGAGTATCATGCCGACTGTTCACAATACCTGCATGGTTCCGGTACCAGAACCACCTAAGCAGTGTGTCAGATAGAGTCTCGTGTCGGCGCTGTACGGATACTGCTTGTCAAAACCAAGGCCCCACAGCAGAGGTGCGTGTCTGTCCACCTACTACTCCGTACATACAGTACCTACCTAGGTACGGAGTATGTGCCCAACAGCTCTCAGCTGGCAACCCGTATGTCTTCTTTTTCGCGCCTCGCACTCCAGCATGACGTCCCGGACTCTGCAAAGCCCATTCGAACATGGCCAAGCTGTGGCATTACCTATGTAGGTACGCAGAGAGACCACAGGGAAGGACTGTAGAAAGGTAGGCACCTCGGATCAGATTGCAATGCTCAGGTTCGGTGCCCAAAGGCAGACTGGCGAGCTGAGCTAAGATGGAAAGGCTGTTCTGTTCGTCCACGTCTGCCTCCGTAAAACGATTGGATGCTGCCTGAACCATCCCCGTTGGGCCCGAGAGAGTGTACTGAGTATGTCATTCATTACCTTCTTAAGCATCAGTCACCAGCTTGTCTGTCTCACGGCACAAGGCGCCCCCGGGAAGCTTGAGGCAGGTGAGGAGAGGGGGACGAGACCCAAGTAAGGGAGACGTTCAGTAGAGGGAAGGTACGTATATATTTAGGTAATAGTAGGTACAGTACAGGGAAGGTACCTCGGTACACACCGAAAGTACCTTCCGCCGGCAAGCAAGAAACAACAAGCTACCTTACCCAAAGGCTAGTGTACCTGGACAGACAGGTCTGCCTAGCACACGACACACCTGCCCTCTCCGCCCTACCGAGATTCCTCCTCGACGCGTCCACACCCTTCCTTCTTCCCAAATCAACCAGCCAATCGAGACACAAAGCCGATGCTTCGCGCTCCCAGCCACGCACTTCTCCCTTTCTTTCCACCTCTCATGCGGGAAGAAGAAGAAGAACTCTTTCGATCCATTTCCTCGTAAATATTGGGTCAGAACTGCTGGCAACCAAAACAGCACGGCGACACGACACACTCAACGCGTCAAAATTGGGCTCTTGCTCTTCCACACCTTCCCATCCCCGAAACCATAGCTCCTTCCACACCTGGCCACACCTGGGGGACTCAACCGAGGAACGGGCGACCAGACCACATCACGTTGATACAGTATCCGCATGCTTTCTGCTGCGGCGGATCACCACAAAAAGGTCCAAGCTACGCGACTCGACCTCTCTGCCCTGCCTGACGTTACGTCGCCAATTTTCTCTCTCTCACACACACACACACACCTTGCTTGGTCCGTACGTACTCACCTCTCCGGAACAGGCCCGGTACCTACGGATACCTTGCCCAACACCTTACGTTACCGCGTACAGATTACCCACACCCTCGTCAGGTTTCCCCTCCTCTACGACGCGCTAAGGTCCCGGTCGATTACCTAATCATTCATTGAGCTGCCGCATCGGCTCCCCGTCTCATCCAGTCTGCTCGTCCGGGCCCTCTTTATAAGTCGTGGTCGGGTGCCTTGTAGTCATCAATTCTCCCGTCTACTTCATGCTGAGTCAGAACCGGAGCTTGAAGATGCAGAGCGCTTCGCCCTCGCCTTCTGCGAATACCACCACTAACACAGGTGAGTAGTTGCTGGTCTTTATTGTTTCTTCTTTTCTCTGCTTTCCGAATCCCATTCCCATATCCTATCCTGTTCTTCACACCATTCTGCAGGTCTCCTCCAACCACCGAGACCTCTGCCCCATCCCTCTCTGCCATCACCCTCTTCCTCCGTTTCCCTTCCTCTCCCTTCCTCTCCCTCTCTCTCTCTCTCTCTCTCTCTCTCTCACTCACTCACACTCACAATTTTCTCTCACACACCTCTACATCAATTCGTCTTCCAGTGCCGGTAGCTCGTCCAGCTTTCCGCCTTACCTCATCTTTCCACTGCTGCTCGTGCATTGTACCTAGCCCGGGTCCAGTGTACTTTGCGTGAGGCGCACCCTTCTTCACTTTAAACTACGTTACAATCTGCAACACCTGCCACACCCCAGGAGGGATCGCGCTCCCTCACCACCATTGATATGTAATCACCCCCCCCTTTCCCCATCAGTTCCCCTTCCATCAGTCGACTCCCTAAAGTCACTCAGCAGCTGTCTGGGCTGGCCTTTCCTCTCTTTGTCTTCGCAATAAGTCGCTTGAAGCAAAGGCGAAGCGGAATACCGCGGAGATTCGGCCACGGCTCAGGCGGCTAGCTCTCCCGCCTCTCGCACTTCTCACGGCGCATCTTCCACACTTTCCCATACCCCTGCTGCTACAGGGACTGCAGAACTTCCTGGGACCTCCATCGAGCTGTAATCTCCCTCACTATATCAAGCCAAAGCAGCCCCGAATTTCACTGGTCCTTGAAACCATCCGTTTTTAACAAGTCTTGGTTGCGCGCCGAGCTTAGACATTCCTTGCTGACATGATATATGCTCTCCACAGACGCCCACCTGCATGCGCAGCTTGAGCTACTAAGCAAGCACACCACGCCCAACCCGTCAGACGACGCGACAGCCCCATCCCGCGGAGCTCGTCCCCAAGCTCTTAACCCACCGAGCGCGTCGCCTGCTCATGGCTATAGTAACGGCTCGACCTCGCCATCTCCTGACGTCTTGCCGCCGATAGTCAACAACAATACCGACTCTGAAGCGCATATCCATCCTGATCTCCGAGCTCGAGCTACCCACGCGCCAGCCGTCAACATGATGCCCGCTGGCGTGCCTCCGCAACCCCAGCAACAGCAACAGCAACAGCAACAGCAACAACAGCAACAGCAGCAGCCGATTGCACCACCTGTCGCGACTGCCGGCCCGTCCACGGCGCCTCCAACACACTCCCCCCCGTCAGGTATGGCGTTGGACGAGACCGCGGAGGGCCGCAAAGCTAAGCGCGAGTTGTCGCAATCGAAGCGCGCCGCTCAGAACCGAGCTGCACAGGTACGATATTTACAATGTATAAATGGGTGCGCGGGGTCAATGGCGCGTGATTACACCGCGCATGGCGCAGAGCTTGGTTGAGCGCTTACTCGACGGGGCTCTTCAGTCTGTCTAACCCGCGCGGCTCACTGTTGCCAACCTTGTTGCGCACAGCGCATCCATACAAACTTTTTGTATAACTTGGTGATGGGCTTGGGCTGACTTATTGTTCCACAGAGAGCTTTCCGCCAGCGCAAGGAGGGATACATCAAAAAGCTCGAGCAGCAAGTAAGGGATTACATGGAAATGGAGCAGCAGTACAAGGCGATGCAGTCAGAGAACTACGCATTGCGCGAGTATGTGATCCATCTTCAGTCGCGCTTGCTTGACGTTCAGGGCGAAGTCCCTCAGCCTCCCCCCAACGTCAACCTCCAACACCCACCCATGCCGGCCCCTGCGGTTCCCACGAGCGGTTCAGAAATCCCTCCCAGCAATGCGGGCGCCGGCCCGCTTGAGGCTGTCGCGCAGGCGGTGGCTGGTCTGCAGGCCCAGGAACAGCTTGCAGAGAGGCAGCAGTTTACAAATAAGGGCTTCCAGCCTGAGCAGATGAAGGAGGAAACGCAACGGGAGGGCGAGGAGATTGACCCCCAGCTACCGGATGGCCTCCCAGCCCCGACCGCTTCTATGTGAAAGTGCCCGAGAAACAAGGGCGCGGGTCGAAATTTCAGTCTCGTGGTTTTTCGTCAATGGCGTTGCGGAACAATGGTTTGTCCAGATATTACTAGTGGACTGGCGTTTATCGGCATGGCTTCTTTTACCCACATTTTGTGAGTTATTACGTTGGGCCTTGGGCTCGAGTTTTTCATCAAAAGGGAGGGAGAGGAGAGAGAGAGTGTGTGATTTGGTGGTTTACAGCGACGTTGACACGAGAGGGGGGAGAGAGTGTGAGAGGAGGAATGCCGAGGGCTTGATGGAAGCAAGCCAACTGCACGGCGGTGTTTTCTTGAGAGCAGTATTCATATGGGGCCCGTCTCCAGGTGATGCCCATGCGGTAGCGTCAGAGCTCCTTTGGAGGCCTTTGCTCGAGAGATTCCCATCGCAGATAGTCTTTTTTGCTCAACCAATGTTGCATTGCCACTACTTGACGTTAGCCGTCTACGCGACGAAGCTTCCTTCGCCCCTGGGCCCAGGGGTATCCGTGTTACACGAGTGACGGGCAGAGCCACACACGCACACACGCACAAAGACGAAGGCATCGAGGCTTGCTTTTTTTTCTTTCTTCCTTTTTTTTTTGTTTTGATTTGTGACAAGACTGATTAACGAAGTCCCCTCTCCCTCCCCGTTCACTGCCTCTTTTTCTGCAAAGCGCCTCCCCTTTCCTAATGGACCAATCATACATACGACATGTTGCCCAGGTCGTGTTCCTGCGGAAAGTAAGGTTAGCGTTTCGCGAGCGGAGGAACAAGAAGAGACGCGAGAAGAGGATAATAAAGTGATTTGGGGGGAGGGGAGGGGGGTGAAGGGTTACCTTGATGTACTCGGAGCCCTTCTCCTGGTACTCCTCCCGCGTGATGGTGGCGGCCTTCCACGCTGACGAGCCCGCCCAGCCGGCGGCGCCCCTCCACGCGTCGAGGAGGGGGTCCTGGGCGCGGCGGATGGCGAGCGGCGAGCCGGCGGAGAGCAGCGGCGTGAGGCCCTGGCGGATGCGCTCGTCGAAGCCGCGGAAGAGGGTGTTGCCGCCCGTGAGGAAGATGTCCTTGAGGAAGTCGTCGCGGTCGGGGACGCCGCCGAGGCGCTGGTTGAGTATGTCCCCGACGATCTCGACGAGGCCGCCCTGGTCGACCCCGGCGACGGAGGGCTGGAACACGACCTCTGGCACGCGGATGCGCTCGACGTTGAGGTGGATCTGGCTCAGCTCGGCCTGGGAGCCGGCGTCGAACGGCCGCGGGCCGCGCGCGAAGGCGTGCAGCATCGACTTGGACCAGTCCGTCTGCGCCTCGTGCGTGTCCTCGTACGTGAAGTCCGGATCGTAACGGAGCAGATCCTCCTCGTACGTCTTGAGGTTCGCCTCGAGGTTCTCCTCCTCCTGCTCGTCGTCGCTGTTGTCGCCGACCGTGATCTGGCGGTACACGCCCCAGTCGTCATCGTTGGCGCCAAAGGTGTCGTCGTCGCCGCCGCGCCGGCGCTTCTTGGTAGGGTTGTCCGAGGCGAGGTTCGCGATGCTCTTCATGCGGATCTGCGACGCGAGCGACTTGCGGTTGCCGAGGTCCTGCTTGAGGCGCTCGCGCTCCTTCATCTTTTGCAGCGTGGCGGCGCGCGCCTGGCGCCTCTCCTCGAGCCAGCCCTCGAGGTCGTTCTCTCGGCGTTCCTCGTCCAGCCGCTTCTCCTCTTCGATGCGGGCCTTCTCGGCCTCCTTCTCGGCCTTGGCACGCGCGCGGGCATCGTGATTGGACTTCATGAGTTTCTGTTGGCGCTTGGCCTTGATGCCGGCCTCGTCGAGCTCCTCGTCCGGCACGTCCAAGAGGTCGAACACCGGCTCCTGCTGCTCCTCCGCGGGGTCGCCGCCGACGTCCTTTGTCCGTGCCTTCTTCACCGCTTTCTCCAAGGTCGCGATGGCTCTTTCCAGGGCCGCTTCGTCTTTGAGATCGTTGCTGTCCAATAGCCGCCTGACCTCCTTCTTGTTGGTCTGCTGCTCCAGCTTGACTTGGAGCTTCTTGAGTGATTCGAGCTCGTTCTCCTTACGCATGAGCTTCTCCAGACGCATCTTCGCCGCTTGCTCCTGCAGACGCCTACCGCTCTCCTTCTTCCGCTCGGCGATTCGTGCCAGCTCCTCCTCGGTCTTCTGCACGACAACCTCTTCTGTGAAGGGGTACTGAATGACGATGTCCCGATCCTCGAGTCCGGTCCAGTCCAGGTAGCCCCGCAGTTCGTTGTCGTAGTCTGTTGAGACGTATGCGTGATCGCGAAGCATATGCTCAGCCTGCGACACGTTGAGCTTCCCCGCGAAGGAGGGGTATTTCAGCCGGATCAGCTTCAGAAGGTACTCTGCTGCATGCCATCCTCCCCAGTTGAGCCTCGTGGCTTGGTTCAGCACCGCCTTGTGGTTGTAAACGGGTATTACGTGCGTGGAAGTGTAGGATGACGAGACAACCATGCCCGTGTTTCCCTTGTTGTGTGCGTACGAGAAGAGCGAATCGATACCGTACGCCAGTGACGGAGCACCGTAACACTCGAAGATGATTTCCGTCATTGCTGTGTGGGCGTCAGTCAGACGGCCGTTAAGGCTCCTACAAGGTCGGCTTACATTTCCGGGAGTAGGGCAGGTTAGCCACGGCCTCTGTCATGACGATGGGCATGTCTATGGACGCATCGTCGCCGTTCAGGCCGAGCTTGAGAAAGATGTAATCGAGAACATGTTCCATGACATCCCAGTTGCTGACTATGCCCGTCCCTTGCTCGTGCGCATATCGAATGTGGCTCCTCGCCGTCGTGTCGGCGTAGCAATCGCTGCCGGCGAAAGAGTACGTCTTCCCGGCTTTTCGGTCGCGGTACTTGGACATGATCGGGGGGATGATCAACCGTGGATTCTCCTCGAACGACCATCCGGCGCGGACAGCCGAAGAGCCTGGTGATGACAGTTAGCAAGGGAGGAGCTCGTAAAAGCATGTGGCCGTCTGTGAAGCTTACCGTTGTCGATGACGATAGCCGCACCCCCGGACGGCTGCGTCTTTGCCTTCTCCCGTCCATCATGCTGCACCGAGATTGGCTTCTCGAACTTGGCTTCCTTCACCGGGAAGATCTTCGCAGGTGGATATGTTCTCTCCGGGGGCGCGGGTAGAGGCGGGATCTCGCCCGTTGCTGAGGGCGCCATCGCGACGACTGTTCGTGGTCAAGTCTTAGGATGTCGCGGCGCGACAGACCATGCCTGGGGTGACGCGCAGCAATTGTTTGGAACGAATTCGGTCGTGCCTAGTCGCCTTGTTCGGAACAGGCCAACAGGAAGCGTCTGCGTCACGTGCGGAAGTTTCAATGCGTCTATTCGATTATGGTTGTTGAAGCTGTGATGTGCCCGGCCTGCGAGGCTGAGAGGCTACGAATTTCAGTGGACCCCTGGCCGCTGCAGAGAGTCACAGGGGCGGCTTTGCGATCTTAGTGCGGCCCTCTACAGTGAGTGCCTGTTGGTCGATTCCCGGGACCGCATCTCAGCTTCGCGAGTCTTTCAAAAACGTGGGCCATTTGATTAGGTGAGCAGTATACATTCAATACGTCTTAAATCAATAAACCAAGGCGTTACGATTTTCCAGCTGTAAGAACAGTGGTTGCTTTTTCTGCTCGGGGTATTTGCTCTATGGTATCTGGGCTGTAAATCAGGCCCGAATAGTGTTCATCAATCTTGTCTCATTCCACGACCCTCTCCAAGACTCACTCGCGCAAGCGACTTTATGACGGGGGCTTCAGGTTATCGGTTGCTGCATGAAATCAGTATCCCGATCAAACCCATCATGGCGGCGAATTTACCCTCTAGATGAAACAAAACATTGGACTGGTAGTTTTTGAACATCTGTGCGACAAGCTCGACGTTCATGTTCTGGATGTTGATTTCCTGGGAGCACCGTCAACCACTGCTCTGGCCGGTTACCAAGTCAAGGAACATACCTGCAGCGCTTTGTTCATGACTACGACGGCCTCGTTGAGTTTCTCCTAATTCTCGCGTGAGTCGCGCTGGTCTATGGTTGCTCTGACGCCGAGAACCTTACCACATTGGTGATGATGCGAGAGAGCAGCAGGTTCTGCTGGTGTTCATGAGGACTTTCCTATTAATGAATCAGTACCTTCGCCTCACCAAGTCGGACAGGTTGCTGCCATACCATCTTGTCTGGGCTCGTTGTGCCTGTGTTTGTGATGTGTTTGTTTACTCACAGTGTAATGCCCCACGGAAGCCAGCTGCAATAACCGTTGGAGGGGCCTCACACCGAGCTCACCGAGCTGCTTATACAAGCGGTCAGCTGCGGCAGAATAAGCTCCCCCTGCCACTGCTTCAAGGTAGTGTGCGACCACCCGTCCGTCTCCAATTCGACCGGCAACGACAGCGATATTTTATCCAAGAACCTGCTCACCCACGATAAGCCGAACACGAAATTATGGCGGCCCCGAAAGAAGTAACGGAGGCGCAGATTGCCCACCAGGCGCTCCTCGACGAGCTCGACATCCACTCCATCCACAAGAGCTTCCGTAACCCGTCCTGGCGCCCCAACCAGCGCCGCAACAAGAACATCAAGACAATTCTCGGCGATGCTTCGCGTCGCGAGGCCTCGGCCATGGCGACCCCCCAGCAAGAGGAAGCCAGCGCCGCGGCCACGCCTGCCGCAGACAAGCAGGGAGGCGGCGACGACGGCCTCTCGACGAGCGGCACCTCGACGCCCGCGAACCCGACCGGCAACGGCAATGACAACCCCAATCTCGCGCAAGCCTCACGTAGCCTGTCGAAACTGGTCCTCGAGAAGAGTCTGCGGCCAAACGGCGGCGGCGGCGCCGCCCCGGGACCGAATGTGACGTACACCAACATCGAGTCGGCGCCGTCGCTGGCGCACACGAAGCGGTACTGCGACATCACGGGCCTACCAGCGCTGTACGTCGATCCCAAGACGCGGCTGCGTTATCACGACAAGGAGGTGTTCGGCCTGATCCGGTCCCTGCCGCAGGGCGCGGCCGAGCAGTACCTCGAGGCGCGCGGGGCGCATACAGTCCTCAAATAGAGTGGTTTGCAGCCGTGCCGCATCACTGGCATGGGGGTGGTTGTTGGACGGCACCTACGACGAGTGCTGCAGACCTGCGGCTGTCACTGTTTAGGCGTTTTAGGCATCGAATCTTTGCTATTATCAAGTTATGGAGTCACGGCGGAAAAGGGAACAAGCATGCGTACGGGAAAGAATGCCTTTGAGTTGCAATTCATAGAAGCTAGCTACGCCCTGGGAATGGAAATCATATACATGTGCGACCAACAAAGTCAAGTCTCAACTATACAGCCCGGTGCCTTTCGGCAGAGGGTGCTAGATGACACTCCGGCTTAATCGTGATCAGCTGGTTGTTCTCCGCCTGTGAATCGACAGATTACCGAGAACGTATGGGGAGACGATACTCAGTTGCCATAGCCTTTGAGGGCTGCGGCCGCCGCGGCAGAACTGCAAGAGCAGTTTATGTTGTCACCTACCGTATGTTTACAGACCAGACACACTTGTTAAGCCGAGTAGTGGCAGTGCGGTAGCAGCGCATATTGGCGTCTGCAAGCGCCAGTGTTGCTGCTTTGGCCGTCGCCCACGTCCAACGTCGGAGAGTAGAAACAATGAGCCCTTGAAGTCCCGTCTCAAATGAGACATTGCGGCATTCGGGAGGATTTCTTCATCAAGTCAAAGTTTTGTGTCGAGTGTAACATCGGGGATTCTTCAGGGCAAAAGAAAATGCGTAGCCCTCGATGCCTGGTCAACACACCAAATAAGACGCAACATTGAGATGGTGCTCTTGCAAAACTCGAAATCTTGCGAGCTATCCCATCTTCCTGTAGGCGTTGTCAGGCGCTCCATCGCCGATGGTAATAAGAATTTGATGAGGATGGGTGAGAGAGGGAACAAGTTGCAAATTTCCAATCGATGTGTGTTAAATCCGCCTTTGCGAAATCCCCACCGGCTTGCCTCATTGGCTAATGTCTGGGCTGTTCGTTAGGTACCTACTTTCCCTTTTTTAATTCTTTTTTTTATGCTGCCTGCACCAAGAGATATGACGCGGCGCTGCAGGAGCAACAGCTGTAGGTAGCACTACAGAAGCAGTAGCAGCAAAGACCCCTGCTCGCGTGCCAGAACCCGATGCCTCCTAACCCCTGGTGATCTGTTCTTTGTTTAACCAAAAAATCACACGCTTGCTCGCCTGACAAGACTCTGATGCCGACGCCCAGCACTTCCTTTATCCCGTTTTACTCCTCATCAATTGCAGATCTCCGTAACGCGTCCAAAGCAACCCCGATTGGAGAGACACTCCTAGACGTCGTAAACCGAAAGCCTCCTTCCCGGTCCCTTACACCCAACCCAAAGCCATCCAAGATGTCGTCAATGTGGATGTCAGACACCCAAAGTACGTCTTTGCGCCGCTGAGCTTTACGACGACAACTTCCGGCCACCACCAGAGCTCCGCCTCTCATTAGGGACCACAACTGACCAATCTTGCAGAAATCGGAGTGATTTTCTGCTCCGGAGGTATGTTCGCGCAGTCCCAAAGCTCTGGCGCATAGAAGAGCAAGAGGACGAGACGAGAGTCCACCGGAGCTGACGCCAGCTTCTGCGCTTGACCAGGCGGTTTCTTCCTCATCGGCGGAGTGATGCTCTTCTTCGACCGAGCCATGTGAGTTGTTTCCTTCCCGATTCCTCTTGCGACGGCGCAACTGACCGGTCTTCCCTAGGCTCGCTATGGGAAATGTACGACGCCCCCCCACCTCCCTCGCCCCTCTGAAACGATGAACACTCAACACCCACCCGTCCCGATGCAAAGTACTAAAAGACTGACTCTCGCCTGCGCGACCGCTAGATCCTCTTCCTCATCGGCCTGACGATCATCATCGGGCCCCAGAAGACGCTGCTCTTCTTCGCGCGGAAACAAAAGGCAAAGGGCACGGCGGCCTTCTTCGCGGGGCTGGCTCTGATTCTGTTGCGGTGGCCCCTGATCGGCTTTTGCGTCGAGCTCTACGGCATCATGATTCTGTTCGGAGACTTCCTCGGCACCATCGCTGCGTTCGCGCGCAACATCCCAATCATAGGGCCATACATCGGGGCCGCGGTCGATCGGTCCGGGGTTGGACGGCGGAACGCCGAGCTGCCTGTGTAAAGCTCACGGGTAGTGCCCAGTCGGAATCGGAGTCAGAGCCGCGGCGTGTCGATTATTTCTAGGGGCACTCGGTAACAGGGTCCCGGGGTTGCGGATAGACAAGTTGTACGTATATCACAGCGGCGCAGCTCAAGTCGAGGGGTTAGAAGAGCGTGGACTGTGTTTGATTGTGCGCTCAAAAAGCTAGACGGGCGGCCTTAGTTCTAAGCATGAGGCCAGTCCATAAATAATGACTGAACGAAAGACGGTGGGGCGTGCGTGGTGGTCTGAAGCAGCACTCGGACATGGGAACACACGCCTGTCATGCAAGGCCTATATCTTTCGGACGCGGCCGCGGCCAAGCAAAGACTCGGCCATTGGTAACTATTGCTATTCTAGTGTTCTTCGATTCGTATGTCAAATCCTCGTTTGTGGGGGTGTGTGGGAGCGAGATGCCCAGCTTGCCTCCCACAGGGTAACAAATCTCCAGGGGTGCCTCGAAATATAAACCTCCCCGCCTCCCTTTGCGCCAATCCACTCCAAACAGGTCGTCTAGTAGCTCACGCTGACAAGGTAGTCTGCCAGCTTCTGCACCGCCTGCGTAGCGTTGCCGGCCTGCTGGGCCTCGCCGTGGTGGCCGATAAGAGCGGCCTGGGTGGACTTGGCAACGGCGATGCCCTCCTTGCCCTGTACAACAACTCGATTAGCCTTGTATGCATACGGTGTGCGGAGTGAACCCAGCATCAACCAACCTTGCGCGCGTAGATGGCTCCCTCCTCGGCACGGGCCATGACGTATCTTTCGCCGCCAATGAAGAGACCATCGGCAAAGGCCTTGTCTGTGACGGCCTTGTCGCCCTTGACAATGTCTGCAATAGCCTTCATCTCGGAAGCAGAGAGCTGCGATGCGCGAAGCAAATAGTCAGCAGGGCCAAGGTGTAAAGGCGACGGCAGAGGGCCTGGATGACGAGGCTCAACGTACGGTGAAGCCGGCAGTGGACGCCCACGTGCTGTCGCCAGCAATGCTGATGATGGCGGCCTTGTCAACTTGGCCAGTGCCAACCAAGCTACAATTCCCATGTCAGTTATCTGTCCGTGTACAATCAATCCATCGAGTCCTGCCCGAGACGGGCACGCGGGAAAAGAAGTTGGTGCGAGTCTACCTTTGGTCAACGTAAGCTGTGATGAGATGGTTAGCTCTCTGCTTCCTAAAAAGGTGGGGGGTTTCTTCTCGGGATGGCCTCTCCTGGAGGGGGGGGGGGGGGGGGGGGGGGAGGAGCTGCCACCGCCGCATCGGCCGCATCGGCCTCTGTCGGGGTGATACATACCTTGCCACGACATTATGA
>MU846202.1:0-12124 GCA_030867225.1 Colletotrichum caudatum
CCTCGCGAGCCGTAAGAAAATTCCCTTGTTTATAATGGTCGCATCTTCAATCGCCCGCCATAGCATATCACCCCCCCCCCCCCCCCCCCCCCCCCTTCCCCCCCACACACACCCCACCCTTCCTTACGTAATCCGCTCATCGAAGAACCAGGGGGGTTCAACAAGCTCCGATCCACCGACCGACCAACCGAACCCATCCATTTCGTCACTACTCCGTCTGGGGTGGGCGCACCCACGCGACCATCGCCCTCTAAACCTGCAAGCTTCCCTCCTCTAACCTCCCTCAACCGAACCTGCCGTCCGCCCAACCCCCTCCCCCTCCAATGTTCCCGCTTCCCTTTGGTTGAACTTTCCTAGCAAGCAAAAAAAAAAAAGCATGAGGCATGCTCCTCCGTCGGCTCCAACCCGCAGCGGCCCGTCCCCTCCGCTCCGGCGCATCCCCGTCCCCGGTCCCGTCCCCAGTGCAGCAGCTCCTCCGAGCTCGCAGACTCGCCGCGGCGGCGCCGTTCACCACCTCGCGTGCGCTGCGAGATGACGTCGCTTCCGCGAACCACTACGAGACCCTGAAGGTCGCTCATGATGCATCGCCCTCCGACATCAAAAAGTGCGTTGTTGTCTCTCTCTCTCTCTCTCTCTCTTCCGTTCTGCCTCTTCATTCTAATCGCTCAGCCATTACTGGCGACGCAAACAACGCACCGATGTTGATGCAACCTCACCTAGAGCTTCTCCCCCAAACCTCTCCTGCCTGAAGCCAACCCTCCCTTGTACTGCTCTGTCCCTTCGACAAAAAAAAGCTGACGCCTCCCAACTACCAAAAAAAGATCCTTCTACGCCCTCTCCAAGACCCACCACCCGGACCACAACCGCGACGACCCCGACGCCTCCCGAAAGTTCCACGCCATAGCGGAGGCCTACTCCGTCCTCGGCACCCCCGCGAAACGCGCCGCCTACGACCGCTCCCTCCCGTCCTCCTCGCCCGCGTCCCCCCCGCACGGCCGTCGCGGCTCATACCACAGCACCGGCCCCGCCGGCGGCCGCCCGGCCTCGGGCCTCTCGCGGCGCAGGACGACCTTCCGCGGCCCCCCGCCGAGCTTCTACAGGTCCGGCGGGTGGGGCGCGCAGTCGGCGAAGCGCAGGGAGGCCCACGAGGGCAGCGGCGTCGGCGGCGGCGGCGGCGACGACGGGGCGGGGACGGGCGCGAGCGCGCAGCCCGGCATGGGACCCGGGCAGGACCCGTACCAGCACACGAGGTCCGGCGAGGTGCCGCATTTCGACCCGCAGACGCACACCAGGTCGCAGTCGAGACAGGACTCGCGACGCGCGCACAGGATCGCCGGCACGGAGGTGCGCATCGGAGCGCAGGAGACGTCGGTGGGCGCTTTCCTGGTCGTCAGCGGCATCCTTTTCTTTTCCTTCTTCGTACCATACGTTGCCGTCGGCGGGTTGCGTCGCAAAAAGAAAGATGCCTGATCTTGATATAAAATAAAAGGGCATAGAGACGAAGGGTCTAAACGGATAGACGTCTATCGGGATAGATAGATAGATAGGAACCTCACCATGGAAACCAGCACCACGCTGAATGGCACACGTCAAACAAGAGCATACTAGGTCCCGGTCGATCAAACTCAATTACTCCCCGAACTAATCTACACTAGACAGGAGCCTCCAAATGAAATGTGAAGAGCATTGGGTCCGCTACCCGGCCGGAGCAAGCTGAAAGAATTGTACTCGTCAAGTATACAGGTGGTGGACAACGCTTAGCCCTCAAAGGTGAAGCTGGCGCCGAGCTTGTGGGTAGCCTGGTCGAGCTTCTGGGTATCAAAGGAGGCACCAAGACCCAGGGTAACACCCTCGCGGAGGAGGACGTTGTAGCCAAGGGCGGCAACACCGTTGTTGTTGACCTTGAACTGTACGCGCACGTGCTTGTCAGTAAACGTTGATCAGACCGGTTCAGAAAGCGAAAGTGACGCACCTTGGCGAAGGAGACGGGGTCGATGCGGTACTTGCTGGCGACCTCGAGGCCAACGTTGTTGCCGGCCTTGGAGTTCCAGGTGGCCTTGGCACCAGCCTCGACCTGGCTGTTGACCTTGTGGTAGTAAGAAGCAGCGAAGAGGCTGAGGTTGTCGCTGGCGGTGATGGCAGCGCTGTAGGTGGGGGCCTGGTAGCCGACGGCGGCGGCGTAGCCGGTGACGGAGGCCTTCTGGACGTCGTAGCCAGCAGAGGCACCGGCGAGGAAACCCTCGTGGCCAACAACGGCATCGATGTTGGCGGTGGGGCCCTTCAGAAGATCGAAGAAAGCGCGGCTGTGGAAGTTGCTCTGCTTGAAGGTAAGGTTGAACTTGGCACCCTTCTTGGAGACGGCCTTCTCGCCGGCGGAGGGCAGGAAGGAGAAGACACCCTCAGCCTTCAGGCCCTTGGCGAGGCTGTCGGCGAGCTCGACCTTGGTGTCAAGGGCAGCAGCGGTGTTCCATGTCTGGGTAAGGGTCAGGCCTGCGCGACGATAGAATGTTAGCAAATATGCACGACCGGGCGTCCAGCCTGCGACAAATTGGACGGGAATGCCGTAAAACAATCCGCTGATTTGGCCGAGGCTGAAATGTAAGCGTTCTAAACGATGGGCGGTGGTTGCTGTACCGGTAGCCTTGTCGGAGTATTTGCCCTCGATCTGGATTGGGAAAGAACAGGTCAGCCCGAGCTCATGATTCTTTACGCGGCATCGACAGACAGCCTTGAATGCGCCTTTGGCGTGGGGAAATGGATGGTGCAACTTACAGCTCCAGCGGTGGTCTTCTCGTGGGAGGTCTTGCCGGTGACCTTGAAGGCAACGTTGTTGGGGGTGTTGCTCTTGAGCTCGAAGGTGGTGGCAGAGAGGTGGTAGAAGTCCTTGTTGAGAAGCTGTCGAGAGTCAATGGTCAGCTGAGTGGTTTCTCGTCGCAGAAGACCTCGGTCAGGGAAAGAGCCGAGAGCTCTCTATTCCTTCCGGGTCCGCGAATACCCGAACAAAACAAAGAGGGAAGGGGAGCGCATACGTCGTTGGCCGACTTGGCGATGTCTGCGAAGTTAGGGACAGACATGTTTGCTGATTTTGACAAAGGACGTTTTGGGGGAGAGAATTGAGGTGAGAATGGGAAGCGGTGGACGAGATGCGACAAGTGAAAAGGCGGGTTGCAGGTGTCCTTTCAGGAAATGGTCTGCTGGGGCGCGAGCTGTTCGAGAAAATGTTTTGGTTGCATCAATTGGTTGACGGGGATTCCCGGCACAAGTCGGTCCGGAGGAGCTGTGCTGGCTGTGGAGTGTGGTGACGGGGCTGCACTAGGACGCTTTCGGCTGCACGTGGGGGATCTGTTATTGGTTTGTTGGGGATTATGGCAGGCTTTGGGTGAAGTTTGGACAAGGGTCTGTAATAAGGTGATGCACTTGAAGCAGTGGATGCTGAGTGCTGCTGGTCGGTCATTCAATGCGTTCAGTTCTGTCGCTTGCTTGGCTTTGTATGATTGAAAGGTGGACGGACGGATGGTGCTGGGTAGTACTAGGAGGTGGCAAGGCCAAGGCAGTACGGACTACTTGTACCTACTGCCTTCTCTACTGGCCGGCTACGAGGACAGTTCTCTGTACCATTCCTTCCTCATACGCTTCGTTTGCACTTTCCTCTGGCCCTCATCTACTTCAACGGTCTCACTTTTCTCATACAATGTAGAACAACTTGGGTCACTGTGGATGTGCCTACAGCCAATCATTGACCCTAATCTGTCACTCCTGGGCAATCACCCTCGGTCATCGTTGCGCACAACGCGGGCTCTAGGATGGGGAAGTGAAGTTGGGCAAGACACCAGGCCAGGATAATGACCTTCTTGCCTATTCCTAGAGAGCGACCCCTGAGGTGTCAAATCAGGCGGGGGCAAGGGCAGCGGCGTCACCAGGAACACTCGCGCAATTCCATGACTTTCAATTGCAATAGCACCGACAACGTAATCGGTCTGGCAAGCAACGTATAGCAATTGCAACCTCCATCCGTCCATCCATCCATCCGTATCCCATTTTTCGAGACCCTAAACTTGTTGAGGTCTACTTAAGCCAACGACCCAGGACGCCTCCCCGCCTTTTACCCGCCTACATTGACGCAGAGTGCTGGGACACGGGTACCTTCCGCCAAATTACCACTTTATGCAGCATCGTCGTACTTCTTCTCGTGGATGGCAATGGCTCTGTCATGCAACGGGTCAGCTCTCTGTTTTTCAATGGGGACTTTTTCAATGGGGACGGGAACGTCTTGTGACTCACCTGCCACTGGGGTCCGTTTGCTTGGACCATGTGGGGGTCCAACGCATGACGGTCGAGGCGCAATGCGGCGGGAAGTGCTCGTCGAACATAAGACGGTACCAGTACCTGTCAAATCCTGTCAGCGCACTCAAATCACTTCAAACGGGCGGTGGTATTGGACGATGCATACGCCTCCTTGGTGTCCGGAATGTCGCTGCCCCACTCCGGCTTGGGGTTCTTCATCATCTCATCCGTCACCTGGATCTCGGCGTTGTCCTTGAGTGCGTCGATCCATCCGTATCCGACACCGTCCGAGAACTGCTCCTTCTGTCTCCACAGAATGTTGTCCGGGAGGTACGGCTCCGCGCCGGGCTCGTCCGAGGTGTCAAAGGCCTTTCGGAGGATATACTTTTCCATCTTCTCCTTGGTGATCATCTTCTCCTGGGGGTCGATGTTCATGGTCGCCTCGAGGAACTGTGGGAGCAATCGTCAGCGAGTTCAACACTTCGTCCGGGCTCCAAAAACACTCACCTCCTTGTCCAGGAACGGCACACGGGCCTCCAGACCCCAGGCAGATGTCGACTTGTTGGCGCGCAGGCAGTCAGCAAGGTGGAGGTTCTTGACACGGCGGACCGTCTCCTCGTGGAAGGCCTTCTTGTCAGGAGCGGCGTGGAAGTAGAGGTAACCACCAAAAATCTCATCACTTCCCTCGCCACTGAGCACCATCTTGATGCCCATAGCCTTGATCTTACGGGCAAGGAGGTACATCGGCGTCGAGGCACGGATGGTTGTGACGTCGTACGTCTCGAGGTGGTAGATGACATCGGACAAGGCGTTAAGGCCGTCCTCAATCGTGAAGGTCATGACGTGGTGCTTGGTGCCGAGGAACTTGGCGACCTCGAGGGCGGCCTTGTTGTCGGGTGATCCAGGGAGACCAATGGAAAAGGAGTTGAGCTGGGGCAGATATGTGACTGTCGAAAGCTTGTTGTCATCATCGATACCCACCATGCCATCACCTGTGTCGGGGTTCTCCGTCATGGGGAGCGCGCCGCCGTTGGCCTCGAGGGCCGCCTTCTTCAGACGCAGAGTCTCTCTTTGGGCAATGGCGGCAACCAAGCTGGAATCCAGACCGCCGGAAAGGAGGACACCGTACGGCACCTCAGCCATGAGCCTCTTTCTCACAGACTTCTCCAGCTTTTCGCGGATCAACTTCAGGTCGAGAGGTGTCTCAGGAACTCTGGCAGGGTCCCACCAAGAGGGCTCGAAGTATCTTGTGGTCTTGCCGGTGGAAGAGTCGTAAACGTGGCCGGGGGGGAAGGCCTCGACCTTGTCACAGACGCTGTGCAGGCACTTCAGCTCAGAAGCGAAGTAAACCGCCTCGGGTTCTTTTGACGACCAGCCATAGTACAGAGTCGTGATGCCGATGGGGTCGCGGGCGGCGATGGTGCGGTCATTCTTCTTGTCGTACAAAACAAACGAGAACATGCCATCGAGATGCTTCGGGGCGTCGAGGCCATATTCCATATACTACAGCGAACAAGTGTTATTAGGACTCCGTGGGTCTCATCCATGGGAGAAGGAATATCATGCGCGCGTCACCGACTCACCAAGGGAATGACGACCTCGCAGTCGGAGCCGGTCTTGAAGTGGTAGGTGTGCTTCAAAGCCTTGCGGATCAGACGGTGGTTGTAGATTTCGCCGTTGACGGCAAGGATGATGCTCTCATCCTCGTTGGTAAGGGGCTGGGCGCCGGACTCTGTGGCAAAGGTCAGCCGTTTGGCATTACAGGTTAGGAAGAGCGATTGACTTACCAACGCCGACAATGCTGAGACGTTCATGGCACAGAACTGCGATTGACAGTCAATTGACGGACACTACGCAGCTACAATACGGCTCGACCTACTCGTGCTGTTGCAGATGAAGCTGCCACCTGGATGAGGCGTTCGTCAGTTGGCTGCTTGCCCAGGATTGTCGAGGTCGCGTGTGCGTCGCGGTGACTCAGAACTAACTCACTCCAATCGGGGCCACGGTGACGGATACTGGAGGTTAAGAGTCAATAAAATGCGCCCGAAAGCCAGGAATAGTACAACTTACGCCTTTGCAAGCTTCAGAGCCGTGGGCTTGAATTTCTGGACGTCGGGGTGACTGCGCGCACAAAAAGTCAGTCGCGTCGTCCACGGAAACCCATGGCGGGGTCAACTTTTTTGTTGGAGGGGGAGCTCGAGTGCCCCTCCATGCCGCCGCCGAAAAAGGGAACTATCTTGCGCGATTGGGCTTACCGATGACAGGCGAAAATGCCACACATGATTGCGGTGTCGGACTGCGATTGTGTATACGGGATGTGTATGGGATGAAGTGCAGCTCCAAAGGTAGCAAGGCGAAAGACGTGTCTCGAGGGAATAAATACGGAGCAGGAACCGGGAGTCGCGGATCAAAGGGTGGGAGTGAAGGCGGTTATGACTCTTCTTGCGCTTCACCCAGTTTTTTTTATCGTTATTTTATATCTCGCGACGGCCCCGAAGTCGACCTGATACAATGACTTGGCCCCTACCACCCAGCATTCCAGGAAACCCTAACGGTTGTTTGCCAGCCCAGGATGCCGGACGCCGTGGCCGGTGCGTTGATAAGGTCACGACTGTTAATTTCAAGTACTACATATTGTTCACGAAGTACTCGGTGCGAATCATATTGAAGGGTTGCGAGAGAGAGCTGCACGATATGCTACCTACCTAGGTAATCTACAGTTCTTGCGCTAGTGTGACAGGTTGTCTCCTTGAGCCGATCTCGGCTTCTTCACGTATTGGGTGGTGTGGCCAATCAGAGTCTAAAAGATTGCCAATTACCTAACCTTACCGACTGATAAGAAACATGTACAAGCCCAGCCACCAGCGGGAGCGTCGAGTCGGTGTGGTGATGCTGTTTCCTCAACAGCCCATCGCATGATGCCACGGCGATAGACGACAATAGCAAACATTGTGAATGCGACTATAGAGAGGCGGCTCAATCCCCCTCCCTCCGAGCCAACATACTGGTGTCAGCTTCAGCGGCCACCGGAAGGGTGACGGGAAAATGTGTCCTGGCCATTTGGTAATGCGCCCGCTCTAATCGAGACTCCTGGCAAACTTACTCGTCACCGGCGTCAGGGTTCCACGTCCCATGCCAATTCCCTAAGCTTTGGTGGAGGCACCCTACAATACTCAGGACCGAGTGTCGGAGCGGTATTGGTTCCGGCGAGATATCCACCCTCCACGGCGGGCCACAGTTACGCCCCCATATCGCATAGGCCGAGCGTGATCCACCATCAGAACAGTCATCACCTAGGTCATGGTCGACCGACGCTGGTTCACATCCACTCTGTCATTGAACGGAAGCAAACATTTTGCGCACAAATCTCGCTCGCGGCATTTTTGCGTCTAACCTTGGTTCCGTATCTGGCAGGTTGGCCTCGTTCGCCCCGAACCTCTCATGGCAGCAGCAGCAGCAGCAGTAGCGTCATCATCGACCAGTCCAAAAGTAGAGAAGCAGACCGTATGGTATTCCTGTAACTCCGAAGTCATGCCTGCTGACGCGACATTTTCATCTCATCAATCTATTCACCCTGGGTCTGCCATGCCATCTAGGGTGCTGGGTTCTCCCTCACCACACGCTTGATCCGCTTCTCATACTCTGCCTTGTCCTTCTTGAACAAACTGTATGCCTCCGCCTGCGCCGGTGACTCAGGGTTAGGATCATCGAGCAGGTTCTGGATACCGAGTAGAATCTGCTTCACCGTGATCGCGGGCTTCCACGCCTCTTCCTCGTTCAAGATCGACAGGCAAACGGTGCCGGAGGGGTAGACGTTGGGGTGGAACAGGGGAGGGACGAATTTGCCTGTATGGCGTTTGTCAGCCAGAGGATTTCATCATCAAGGTAATTTTTAACGTACACTTGGGTGGCTTCGTCGGGTACTCTGTTGGTCAAGAGGAAGAGGTCAGCAAGCATGTTTGTTTCATGAGAATCTGCGGTCCTAATGCGCAAGGCCACCCACCCTCGGGGAATGTGATTGTCAGCTTGAACAAGCCGCCCTCCCAAATGGTCTTCTCCTTGCCCGGGATTCCGCACTCCCAGACCTTCAGATCGAGCGTTCCCGTCGCAGCATTACGCTGGGGCTTGGCGAAGAAGCCAAAAGGGTGGTCTCTGCGCCATTGCTTCCTATAGCCAGTCAGACACACCCACGGTGAGGTGACATGTACATAGACCACATACCGCTCCTCCTGGAGTCTGTTCTGGCACAACGACATCGTGTTAATAGTCGTGATGGCTGTAGCAACAAACGGTAGTCCGTCGGCGTCGGAAATGGTATTCGGGCGACTCGCTCGCGTGTCGCTGGGCTGGACAACGGCAGGTGTGCAAGATCGGGGAGACTGTTCACGCAGGCTTTGAAGTGCAGCAGCTAGGAGATGCAGACCGTGGTAGCTTATTTAGTCAGTCTGGCTCGATGAGAACCTGACCGGGGGACAAGGCTGCGGGAGTGACGAGAGTTGTTCGGCGAACTTTGGGTTAAGTCCGCGGCTGGAGAAGTCGCCCGTGGATAGGATGTTGGTCGCCTTGCACTTGCCTCGCTGAATGCGCCAGCCTAGTTGGAAGGCGGTAGAAGATTTTTGGGGTAAGGGTACGTACCGTCCGGGCAGAGTGATGGTCTTTAATTGGAGGCACGCGTGTCTGATGGGCGGTGGTAAAGGTAAGATCCCGCGGTACCTTCCGCGCAAAAGCTCAGGGCACGAAGAGGGGGGCGGCAGGGGCGCGAAACGGAACGACGCTTGTCCAATGGACGAATTGGAACAGGACCCCGCCCTAGGCTACGTTCGGCGCGGGATGCTGGGAAATCTGACGTGGGGCTCGCTGGACCTGCTCAGATGCAAGACAAGGAGCTTCATTCAGGCCCGGTTCCTCGGCTTTCACCTGACAGACTGACCATCTTTAAAGGCCATACCTAATCCCGGCCCCGTACGACTGGATAGCCTACCCCCAAACCCTTGCGCAAGCGACCCTCTATCACCTGCAGCCCCCCGAGACTCTGGCTATCGTCGTCGCCGCATCGCGACTGCGTACTGCACGACTAATTCCTTTGTCCCGACTGCATCCAGCGTGCTTTGCGTCGGTCGCTTGATCTACACATACCGAGACGCCGCCCGCCTGCGAGCGCTGAGAACACATAACGCGCAAGTCTCTGGAGTTCGATTCAAAGGCTGTTTGCAAGAATGGAGAATGACAGTAGCCCAGCTGGCGCTGGTAAGGAGAGCGAGGCGAAGCCCGTAGCACCAGCAGTTGAGGAGATGAGGCCGACGGGCGTGGTTCATGATGTGCCTGATCCAGACGAGGACGACTTGGATGATCTGGACGGTGCGTTTGTTGACCGGGGTCGTCGTTAACAGGGCCAGGATGCGCTGACTCTACCAGATATGCTCGACGAATTTGCCGCGGTGAATGTAGACACCAAGGAGCCCGAGTTATCAGCTGCGTCGTTTGCGACAGGCTCTGGGAAGCCCGCGACAGTTGCCGAAGAGGGGCCCGATGACAAGACGTTGGAAGACATGTTTGCTTCTGACGACTTTGCAAAGCAGCTCCAGGCTGGCATGGCCGACTTGATTGGCGAGCTAGAGAAAAACGTAGATAATCCCCGCACCATTGTCACTCGCCTCCGCCGACTAACTCGACATCACAGCCGGAAATGCAAGCGCAGTTTGACAGCGTCTTCAAACAGATGAGCGCCGCTACGGGAGAAGCCGGGTCTTCCCAGGAGTCGGCTGCAACACCAGCGGCCGCACGGCCAACTTCGTCCTCCAGCAAAGCCCCGGTTTCAGACCCGATCGCCGACGGTTCTTTCCAGGAGACCATTAAGAAGACGATGGAGCGCATGCAAGCATCGGGACAGCAGGCGACCGCGGCCGCGGCAGAATCTTCCACCGAGGACTTCTTGGCTGAGATGATGAAGCAGCTCGGAGAGGGCAACATGGAAGGCGGCGGCAGCAGCGAGGAAGAATTCTCGAAGATGCTCATGGGCATGATGGACCAACTTACGAACAAGGAGATCCTGTACGAGCCCATGAAGGAGCTCAACGACAAATTCCCCGAGTGGTTCGAAAAGAACCGCGAAAAGACACCCGCGGAAGACCTCAAGCGGTACGAGGAGCAACAGGCTTACGTCAAGGAGATCGTGGCCAAGTTTGAGGAGAAGACGTATGCAGACTCGAACTCAGCGGACCGAGAATACATCGTCGAGAGGATGCAAAAGGTGAGCAGGAGAGCTCTTTGGTTGTTTATTCGCGAAACTGACCCGCGGCAGATGCAAGCCGCCGGATCGCCTCCGTCAGATCTGGTCGGTGACATGCCATCGGCGCAGGAAGCCTTCAATCCAGACGAGGGCTGTAATCCGCAATAATTGGACATTCCCGGAGGATGTCTGCCAAGTATATCCCCATAAAGACCATGACTTTCCATGGTTGTGCACATGCAGAGCTACTGTCCGCATCGTATTCCGTCCGCCATTCAAGGCCCAACGCCATAATTAAATCAAATTCCCAAAGCCATACCCCCTGACCCGACGCCGCAATGCAAATGGAACGACCACGCTTGGACGTGCTAGTTGAGCCCACCTATTTTTACCTTGAAATCTGCACGTTCTTTTCTTGTCAAGACATGTCCATCTGCTGTGAAGAAGCGTCCACATCACCGCCTTCCTGTGACAGCAGGTTCATGAACAATGCATCGTAATCCTCATCGTCCGAGAGACTGGAGGCGTCGGTATGCATGGATTGCGACGAGTGTGCTGAATATTGCGGTTCAGAAGATTGATCATAGGACAATAATAACGCGTCAAGCTCGTCTTGTTCTTCTTGCGCCATGGCATCGACCATCATATCATCAGCATCGTTGGGTATCTGTTGTGCGCGCTCTTGGGCGATGGCCGCCGCGTCCTCGATGTCTGCTTCGGAGAACAAGGCGTCTCCCTCCAACTGCTTGGTGCAGTATCGTCTTCGCATGTCACGGTCCCAGTCCGACTTGAGAAGCTGCAGAAAAACGTAAGTACGATGGATCTCAGACAGCGCAACACGTTGACCACGTACAGTTCCTTCCATGTCTCGCCGTTCATAGGACCGGTCATTCGCACGCTGCCGCACGTTCTGGAGAAACAGCTTCCGCCTGCTCTCCTGCGCCTCTTCGCGCTTGCGGACAACTGGGTTTGGCCTCGCGGGCCGTGACGCGTACTTGAACTTGGGCTGAGGAATAGGCGAAGACTGCGTGTGCCGAACGGTGTTGTCATCGATGGGCGACAGGGGCGACGCCGGCCGCGCGGGCGACGATGAGAGAGGCGACGGGACCGCAGGCCTGAAATCCCACGAGGTCCGCTCGCTGAAGATGGGCACAGATCCGGCGACGGAGAACATGTTTGCGGTTCCTTTGGTTCCCAGCGTTTCGTTTTCTTGCATGAATATGACGGCAATAGCAAAATAACTCCGGGGTGTTGCGATGCTTGATTTTAGTTGTACGAATGTCCAAATTGGCGACAGTGGTGTAAGAGGAAGCTGGAGCTGTTGCCTCCTAGTTTAATTGGAGAAACCGCGGTAGGTGTCATAGGACGCGACCGGGACGCGCTTGTGGGCCTTGAGCGCCACAAGTGTGGCTTATGCTGACTATCGACACGTGCGCCCCACTATTTGGTGTTCTTCCGAGAGTGGTCATGCGGCGCAGCTTGTTGCGGTCTGGACTAGACTGCTATCCCGGTGGTTCCCGAGCGGAGCCCCGAGGCAGTTTCGGCGAATGGGAATGGTGGTGGCACTGTTCCTCAACGATGCGCGGTAAAAAAAAAAAAAAAAAAAAAAAC
>MU846202.1:12134-67250 GCA_030867225.1 Colletotrichum caudatum
AAAAAAAAAAAAAAAAAAAAAACGAAAAAAGGACCAAAAAAAAAGCGGCCTCTAGAGAAAAAAACAACTGACGACATGACATTCAACTAACTGATTAGCTCAAGATCGCCCCCACTGCCAACTCAATCCCTCGGAAAGACTCCACTATCGGTATCGACTGTTGGGAAACTTCCATATCGAAGATCGACCCGCCCTTGCAATCGAACCTAATCCCCGAGGCTCGACACAACTCCGTAGAATGAGCATCGGCACAGACTTCCCTTCCGTTTGTCTATACATTGGCGGCAGCTGGCCAGCGTTCAGATGAAGGCCTTTTCCGTTTTCTCGCTCCCACTGCGCCGGGCCACCACCTGTCGACCATGGACCTGCTCCGAATGTCGCGCCGGTCCGGTTGCGCAGCAGTCCAGCCGACCATCGGCGCACCAGCAACGTCTCGGCAGCAAGGCCACTCGCGGATTCTCGTCGACGAGTACAAAGGCCTCGGCCGCGAGGGCGGCACCTAAGAACGGCGGTGGTCGGAAAGGTGGTCGCGTGTGGCTTCTTGCTTCGGGTGGCGGCGCTGCGGCCGCCGGCGCGCTCGCCTTCACCGACGACATCAAGCACGGCTACGAAGCGGCGGAACGCGCAGGTCGGGTCGCCGCCGCGCTTGCGGTATGCATCAATGAGTACGACTTCTTGCCGGACAATTGCCACCGCGGCCCGGCCCTTACTGACGCCATCTTAGCTACCGAACGACTCTCAACCAGAAAGAGAACATCGAGGACCCCGACCTGCAATCGAAGATCCTGAAAGACTGCCACCAGCGATGCGCCGACCGAACATTGAAGGTCTTGGAGAATAACGGCGGCATATTTATCAAGCTGGGGCAGCATCTTGTAAGAGCCCCTGTCTATGGATCGTCTCGGGACCCGAAGACTGACTGGAGTTCAGAGCGCGATGAACTACCTCCTCCCTCAAGAATGGACCAACACGTTCATCCCCCTACAAGACAAGTGCCCCGTGTCGTCCTTCGAATCGATTGAGGAGATGTTCCGGAAGGATATCGGCCAAGAGCTGTGGGACTGCTTCTCCGAGTTCTCGCCCGAACCGATCGGCGCCGCGTCTCTGGCGCAGGTACACACTGCCACCGTGAAGGAAACGGGCATGCCGGTGGCTGTCAAAGTGCAACACCCCGGTCTCGGCGAGTGGTCTCAACTGGACCTGGCCCTGACCCGGTTCACCTTTTCGACTCTGAAGCGCTTCTTTCCCGAATACGACCTCGAGTGGCTGTCCTCGGAGATGGACATATCGTTGCCGAAGGAGCTGGACTTCAGGGAGGAGGCCCGCAACGCCAACCGCACAAGGGAGCACTTCGCCAGGCTGCCGGAGCACCCCCTCGTCATCCCGGAGGTCCTCTGGGCGAAGGAGCGCATCCTGGTCATGCAGCGGGTGTCGGGACACCGGCTGGATGACCTCGAGTACCTCGACGCCAACGGCATCGACCGCGACGAGGTCTCCGCCTGCCTCGCGCGCATCTTCAACGAGATGATATTCGGCCACGACGCACCTCTGCACTGCGACCCCCACGGCGGTAACCTGGCGATCCGCAAGAATGAGTCCCGGCGCGGCCTCCGCGGCGGCCACAACTTCGACATCATCCTCTACGACCACGGCCTCTACCGGGACATCCCGCGCGACCTCCAGCGCTCCTACGCCAAGATGTGGCTCGCCGTCATCGACGGCGACATGAGGCGCATGCGCAAGTACGCCAAGGAGGTCGCCAACATCAGCGACGAGCAGTTCCCCCTGTTCGCCTCGGCCATCACGGGCCGCGACTGGAGCGTCCTCAACAGCGAGGGCTCCGTCCTGCGGACGCGCACGGCCGACGAGAAGAAGGAGATGGGCGACGCGCTGCAGGAGGGGCTCATCGTCGACCTCGTCCAGCTGCTGGGCCAGGTCCCGCGCATCATCCTCCTCATCCTCAAGACCAACGACCTCACCCGCAGCCTCGACGAGAACCTGCACACGCGCCACGGGCCCATCCGCTCGTTCATGATCCTCGCGCGTTACTGCACGCGCACCGTGTTCGAGGAGCAGCTCGAGGACCTGAAGCGCCGCGGCTCGCTGCTGTGGCCGCCAAACACCATCCGCCTGGTCTCGGCATGGATCAGCTTCTGGAGGGTCGAGGTCAAGCTCGGCGCCTTCGAGCTGTTTCTGAGCGTCAAGAGGATCCTTGGGCTGAAGGGCGCCGAGTTTCCTGCCCCGGGAATGTGACGCCTGTGATGCATGACATATAGACGTAACTATAGAATAGTAATTTGGCCCTTGTTTGTATATGCGTTCGTTCGTAGTACCCCTTTTGCCTCTCATCACTATGAAAATTGTGACTACCGTATGCTTGTCAGCGTGGCTCATTGCGGCCGACTTATCTGAATGGGCAATGATGTGTTTTATACATCGTTTTGGTTCGTGCAGGTCATTTCTTGGGCGTCGTGACCTTGGCAGGTACACAGCGTCACTTCAATACCGTTCGACAGGTTTGATATAGCACAATTCTCGGTCGCTTTTTAACGTGACGCAACTATGCAACCAAATTTCTGGTTTTCTTAGCTTTGATGTCATTGTTGGATCTATGGCTGCACAAGATCTTGATCTGTTGAGACTTGTACCGTTGCGAGACGAAATGCTAGATGTTGGCGAGTACTCTGACACCGAGCGAATGCTTGGACGATTTTATAAACAGATTCCGTCTGTTACATCGTTTCTCATGTCACGAAGACATGCGGTATCTGGAAATTGAGCTGCTGCGATTGGCAAACATACTATTCACGCGGGCAAGTGTCACGTAGTGACCATGGAGTCTTCATAAAGGTCCAAATGTCTTAGGCGAAAGCGTCTAAGATACAAGACTGAGTTTGTGGACAAAAAAACCACGGTTACTCTTCTCCATTCCTAACAATTGGGTGGAGGGGTATTGGCTTCCTAAAACACCATCGCTTTACATGTTGTCAAGACGCTCCTTGGCAGACTCCTTGGCCTCGTCAGAGACGTTGGGGTTCTTCAGGGTGCTGCAAGGTGGAAGACGAGTTAGTAAAGATGCAGGATCAGCCAGGTTTGGAGGCGGGAGGCGGATTTGCGGGGTGGTTCGGGGTGGAGAGACTCACGCCTTGAGGCCACCGGCAACGTTGCCGGGGTTCTTCTGCTCGTTGTCGCCGGCCTTGGGGACGTCGCCGCCGTTGAACTCGTTCTCGAGGATCTTCTTGGAGTTCTTCTTGGACTCCTCAGAGGTGTTGGGGTTGTTGATGTTGGCCTTGTGGCCGCCGGCGATCTGAGCTTCGGTAGGCATGTTGGAGGTTTGGTGAGGTGTGGGTTGACTGGGGAAAAGGTCTGGGCTGGAGTTGTGGTTGCGGTTGTTTGATGGTCTGATGTTGTGATGATGAGAAGAAGAGGGCAGGTTCCAGAGGTGTTGGACGGTCTCTTCTTATAGACTTTTCAGGATAGGATCTCGGACTATGAGATGTAAGTCGAAAGCATGAGACAAGACTATGCCCAGCTCGCAGCTTGCCGCTTCTCCCCCCTGGTTCGCAACAGAGCTACGACAAGAGCGATCTGGGAGAGCTACAGCTCCGACGTAATGGATGGCATCATCGACCCCGCGAGTACCTCTCCTATACATGTCGTTTTCACGCTTCCTTTGGTACGGATGGCCCATTCCACACCGACAAGCATGTTGATAGCACCGGTAAAAGATACATCAACCCCCGCTCCTGTGTGAGACCGCAGAAGCTATGGCAGAGCTACCGGGCCAACGCCCGAGTGGCTCCAAGCACGAGTAACCCCCCTTTCCCCCTTCCGATCATCGATCGTGAGAACGGATAGGTTGCGTGAAGTCCATGACGTTCAAAGCCCTGCAAGGAGACGTTCCGGGACGACGGGACCAGGTAGGAGATCGAGATCATGAGCGAGAAATGTCGGTGCGTTCTGTGTGGCTTCTCGCTTGCCTGTTGGTTTCTTTTTTCTGCTAAGCTCAGGCAGACCTCGGGTACCTGAGGGGGCTACTGTGGGTGGGCAGGAAGAGTGTTTGTTATGAGGAGTGCAAACCAAGACGCGGGAGGGGGCAACCAGGGGAGTGGAATGAAGTGACGGATAGAGCTGGTGTGAAAGGCTAGGGCAAGCTGACCGCGTGAGTTAGAGTGAGCGTGGCCCCAAGTTAAGGAATAGCCATGTCAGCCCTACCAATTCTTACGATGCTACGTCTGTCAACTAACGATGGAGTGCCGGAAAAGGTGTACGGATAACGGCGCCAGGGGGGGATCGGAGCCACGCCCGTCCGTCACCGCCAACGCGCCTCCGGCCTTTCCAGATCGATGGAGCAGGATGAATTCAGATCACCACCCAGTAGTGCTGGCGGGGTACAGATGGTCTAACCAAGCACCGGGGGGCAAGACTCACCAGTCAGCTGCTTCCGGACAAAGAGGGGGAGCATCGATCCGGGCTTAGCCTTGGTGATGCTGGGCCGCTAGGCCGTTTGGTGCTGTTTGGCCATCATGCCCGGTTGATCGATTCGTTGCCGTCATGACGGGCGGTACGCGCTTCCCCGACGGAAAAAGAAAGCAAGCGGCCGTGCCTGACGTAGCATATTTTGGGAGTTTTCGCTGCGTCGCCTGGACTGATGGGAAACAGCACCCGCCCGCCCGGTTGACAAGATGCTGTTTGTTGCAGGCAGTCAATGGCAGCATTCGGCTGTTGATAGCTACTACCGAGTCCCAGGTCACCTCCCTTCTCTCGACTTTGGCAAACACGACAATACCCACCACCGACCGACCGACCGGCCAACACGGCCAGTGAAGAAGACGGAAATCTTGCACGGCGGCCAAACACGGCAATCTGTGATCGCAATCTAATATGGGAATCCGGGAGGACATGCAAGGTACTGTTCCGAGACCTTGGCCCTGAGCAAAGGCCCCCCCTTCCACACTTGTGCAGAGGGCCGATCTTGCCTCCATTCATACGCGCGCGACGATGTGCGATTTTGCACAATTGCATCGTGTAGCTGATGGGGCGTGAGTGGTGATTCATCGCAATCGGGAGGTGATGTCAAGGGCGAGAGGCCAGGCCAAGATAAGAACACGCATGGCCCGCCGGGAGCACAGACTCCCTACGCTACGCACGCTACGGCAGGAGCTTTTCCTCCGGCGGGACGAGATGGGGGACAATGCAAAACGATCTCTGGGGAATGATCGACAGGGGGTACGGAAATGCAGATGAAGGTGGGATGTGATGGTGATGGTGATGGGTGGGTATAATCAGAGCGCCGAAAGGCCGCCTACATAATCTTCGTTTTCCTCTCTTTCTCGGGCCCTCCACATGTGCGCTTACGCCAGCAGAGTCGAGGTCGTCCGTCATTCACGACCAATCAGCCCAGTATCGTACGTAGCCTGCTCTGGTGCGCACTAGCGTTACCAGCCAGCCAGGAACGCAAGGAGCTGACCGTCCGGTTGACCCAGCACCAATCACTTCGGATGCTGTTGCGTGCCACTCGATACGAGGAAGATGCACGTATGTATAATCCGCTGGCGGATCAGGAGGAGGGAGCGAAAAGAAAGGGTCGCGTCGTGATGTCCCCCCGTCGGACAAGAAGGCAAGCAAGCGCCAAGTCCGAACAGAGTCCCAAAAAGACAAGCATGCAAACCGCAAGGAGTGCTGCCCTAGCTTCCAATGAGGGACAGTCCTATGCGTTCCCATCGTATTGTCAGGCTTTGGCGGCTCAGGTGCTGTGGCGAAATGTTCCCACAAACCCGTGAACCCGCAGTAGCCCCCAACACTAGACGGAGGAAACAGGGCATCGCGCTTATTCCCGCTCGGCAGCCGCCTTCACGGCCGCCATTGGACGCAGAGCCCACGGCGGCGTATGCAAGCCAACTCCGTCCCGGTACGAGCTGATGACCCCCAGAACCGCCAGTCTGGAGTGGCATCGTGAACCAAGTGGTCCGTCGGACTCGGATCCAGGAGTCGTCGTCACGTTGACCGGGCCCCAAGGCGCATCAGTTCGAGATGTAACACTCTGTGATAACGGCGAGCGAGAGGCCTCTTCTCTCCCGTCGGTGTCTCTGGTGATGTTCACTACACTCGACGCCAAATGATGTAATGTTCCGCGATGAGTGACGAACGTGTGCGATAAAGAGAAGACAAAAAAAGAGCGGCCCGCGCTAAAAGTGCCAAGCGCGGTCGGTGTGGGTCAGCCGCTCGGCTGCTACCCCCCCCCCCCCCCCGCGCGGACCCCCCCTGTTGGACGGATCCTGACGCAGCCAATGGGGTCTGTCATGGCGGCTGTCTGGGGCAGTACCCGCCCTGCCGCGTGGCTGTGCTGGGGCTTCGCCTGGGGGGGGCCACACCACACCCACTCCCGTCCCGCGACTTCACTCCGTCTAGTGTACGTTACTTCCGTCATCCCGGACCACCGGTAATCGTCGTCCGTCAGTTCTTGCACGCATCGCGAGGTCTGCCGCACACAAGGGTCTCAGCTGATGTAACCATACCTTAAACACCATCTTGGTAAGGCTGAATCGCACCACACACACACTCTCTCTCTCTCTCCCTCTCACGTACATACACACAACCCCATCACCGGCGCAATGACATCACCGGACGCCCCCGAGCACCGACCCGCGGCCGTCAACTACGTCGCGGGCTTCCTCCTCGTCGGCCTCGCGTGGGGCTTCACGACGCCCTTCATCCGCCGCGCCGCGAGAGACCACCACCCGCCCCCGCACCCGGTCCTCGAGACCGACGCCGTCAAGCGGAGCTGGCTCCGGAGCCGGACCTACGGCGCCTTCTTCGGCGTCGTCGACCTGCTGCGCAACCCGCGGTACGCCGCGCCGCTGCTGATCAACCTGACCGGCAGCGTGTGGTTCTTCCTGCTCATCGGGCAGGCCGGTGAGACCCCCCCCCGCCTCTTGATCTTTGCGGGGAGATGCCGCAGAGGATATGCTGACGGGGCTGCCCGCAGAGCTGAGCCTGACGGTCCCCATCGTCAACACGCTCGCGTTCCTCTTCACCGTCGTTGGCGACTGGTGGGTCGAGAGCAAGGTGATCAGTCGAGGTAGGCCGCGATTTCTCTCCGTGTTCGGCGTGATCTGATTTGGCACGCGCATTGGCTGACTTGCCGCAGAAACCCTACTCGGCATGGTGTTATCTCTTTCCGGGATAGCGTTATGCGTGCATAGCAAGTCTGGGTAACCATTTTTTTGGGGGGGGGGAGTCTCTTGGGCCAGAGAAGGCGGCAACTTTTTTTTTTTTTTTTTTTTTTTTTTTTTATGGAGGCGTGAGGCTTGGAATACCGCATGTCTCATGCATTGATGCAAGGCACACAGGTCGAGAAAAGAGGCGTTGGGGGCCCTTTAAACAATATCCAAGATATTAAAATAGACTCTACCGTAGTGAACAAGGTCCCTGCGCCAGGCAGATTGAACCCTTCCGACGCTTCCCACCGCCCGAGCTTTCCTTCGTCTGCCTCCCTCGCGAGACTCCACTGGTCGCCGGCCTGCCTGGGCCAGGACTCCTCCGAACCAAGCGCATCCAGTCCGCCCGGGGACGTTGCTTATTGAATATTACGAGACTAGAATGGAAGAGAAAAAAAAAGTAAAATGATAACGGGATGACCAGAATGTTCTCTGCCGTGGTCGTTGGCTATCCTCCATGCGCTGTGTATGCAAAAAAAAAAAACCCCTTTCTTTCAGGATGCTTGTTGGACAGGAAATCTTTTCGCTTTCGTATCACGTCCGAAACAAGACACATCATTCATCATACCTCACTTCGTCGTGGGTTCATCATGCCGCGGGTCGTCGGGCGCGGAGCCAGCGCTGCACGGCTCGCAAGCTGGGGTCCTCGGCCGTCCAGCGGCCCATCGAGCGGTCAGAGGCCTGGAGCTCAGTGTAAACCGCATCGTCGGTGATGTTCGAGAGCTCCTGCGGTGCTCACGTCAGCGTGTGGGGGATGGCCGTAGGCCGCAACCATGAGTTGCGGGACGGTGAACCACTCACAGCTCTCAACTGTTGGTCGCATGCTCTCAGTTGAGACGCGTTCCCCGAGTTTGGCCTTTCGCCTTGCAGGACGCTTTCCCGGTAGCAGATCCACCGCTGGGCAGCGGTCTGGCGCTGGTAGATCTTTTGAGACTCGTGCCTTCTGGCCAAGGCATCAAGCAAGCACCTATAGCGGAGGAGAACTGACTAAGTCCTAATGCGCAATCTCATCGAGAGGATAGGGGGAACAGACTGCTTCAACTCGGCCTTTTCCTGCTCGGCCAGCCCGCCGCTTGCCTGCGGAACACTCGTGTCGGCCCCGCAGTTGAGGATGTGCTGCCCGTCGAGAGAGCATTGCCGTATCACCGCCCAACCCTCGGTCCAGTAGTCTTCCATGTTGGCTGGCTGCGTAGGCGCCGCCGTGATGTAGTACTGCAAAGTATGAAAATCCGCGAGAACCTGGGCAACTCTTTCTTTTCGGTATTCGTTAACTGGAGCTCATGTTAGTTCCGTCTCTGCTATGCCCTACTCCACCACAGGCCCAGGTCCATGTGTCCCGGAAAATCCATCTGACAACGTACATCCGTCCATTGTAATAGCGAGGAACGTGTACGAGTAGTGGTGAGAAGTGATTAGAGGTGGTTCCAATGGCAAGAAAAAAGATCGAACAAGAGAACAAGATGTGGTGTACAAGAATTAGTATTAGGCGGGCGAGAGAATCGTGCGAGAAGAGAGAAGACCTGCTGTTGCTGAGACAGATACACACACTGGCTGATCCGATTCCGTGAGCATTGCACCGGCGCCGTGAGCTTCTTTTATATACCGTCGACGGCCTCCGAAAGACCTAGCGAAAGGTCAATCACGAAGGTTGCTGACCATCGTTCAAAAAACAAAACTCAAGTCCTAGCCCCTGTTGTGCCTGCCCCCGTCACGAATCGTGGAGCCATCTCGACCATAGTTCTGACAGGTAAACGGAGCCCCATAGAGACGCAGGACGTCATCGGAAGCTTTGATCCAATGGCGCGTCAGTCCATCTAATGAAACCCCACGCCGGCCGACCAGCCATGTGGTCGACCGACGAGTCGGAAAATAAAGACCAGCATGGCGTTTGGGATGGCTTTGCAAGCTCAAAGCTAGGATGAACCCTAGCCAAGCTGGTGGAGGTACCCTGGTCTCCCGCCGGATACGATGGTAACGGGGAGAATTGCTCTGGCCCCCTCCCGGGAGGCCTGGGGGTGATGCCAACCCGCATGGTGCAAGCCTAGACGATCGTGGCCTAGACCACAAATCCAAGGGACCGGCAACATTTTGAAAATGCAGGCCAGTCAGCGAGCTGGATTTGAGCGGCAGCCACTCGACATGCCGCTGACAAGGCTGCGCCAGGTAGCAAGACCTGAACGTGGGGGGGGGGGGGGGGACGAGGGTGTAAGGCAATATCCAGGTGATAGGTGACGTCGGGTCTTTGGAAGTCTTGAGGCCCAAAGACCTGGAGTGAGGGACACGTGAAGGACAGAATGACCAAAAGGAAATAATGGGCTTAGTCCAGGCAGTGCCTGGGTAAGGTAAACATTGGCCTTTTCCCCTGGCGTCGAGCACCGACATGTCAAGTCGACGACAAGGATGCGCAATAACTAAGGTAAGGCTGGCGGACCTCAGCCGTAATATTGACGGCCGGTTAAGGAAATGGGCTGGAGCTTTGCATGCAGTGGTTACTTTGCTGGACCAATCACGGCCCAGAGGTCTTGACCGTTTCCCATGTTTGGCCTGTTTTCTTCCGGCTGAGCCGATACCGCCAAACTGGCCACCCGCATTAGGGTCCGTGTCAGTTACCCGTTGCGACTTAGCAGAAGGCAGACTGCGGGATTTAGTACCAAACTTTCCTCGCCGTACATGATTGCCGTGAAGGGGACTGGCGGAGAGGGGGGGGGATGGGCTGACATATCCAGCTATGACTCGGCACGCCATCTAATCTTACCCTGCTACCTCACCGCCCGCATCACTCGGCCTCTGGGGTTCTGCAGCCTCCCCGGACGGGAGAAAGGAGGGACCTTGCTTCCACACCTGACGGTAGGCTGCGGACCGTTAAGGGATCCGGCGTCCTCGGTGGCTCCCTCTTCTGCCGTGCCTTGTGTGACGTAGTGTCTTTCCGCCTTTGCTTGCTTCTTCTTGTAGTAGGATCGACTCGTTCAATCCAACTGGTCGCCTCGTAGGGCATTTCAACGAGGCCAGCAGCCTTCCCTCCTGCAAACCGACGCCCGCTTTTCCATCTTGCTCGAGCCCACGACTGGCCTCCAGTTTTCCCCGTGTCCTTTTGTGACTCATGCCGTTCTCATCGTGTTAACATCCGAGACAATTGCTGATCTCGTAGCTTTATCCGCTGGTCTTAGCCAAGACACCAGCTATTTTCATGGTGGTGCCTACTCAGTCAGTCCTCAGCCAAGCCACAAAGAGTGTCGCGGCCGCTCTTAAGTCGAGCATCATGGGTTGGTCGTTGCAACGTCTTCCGAATGTCTTGATCTATAACGGTTGGTAGGCTGGCTAGTAGTACAGTCGTGTGCGGGGATCTGGGTTCGGGAGACAACCAGCTTGACTCTCTCATCTGCGATGCCCCGCTGTGGTCATGTGTGATTTGGCCTGTCAACGAATCAATGTCGCCTTGGACTCATCATCGGACGCACCAACCAAGTCCAGCTCCCACCTGCCGGAATGTGTCTAATCCACCTCAATCCTTCTCCGCAATCGCCTGTAACCGCTCGTCGATCTCGTCCTCGGTGAGGATCCGGAAGCCAGGGTCCGTTCCCTCCTTGCCGTCTGCTCGGGGGCCTCCAACGACGCCGATCTCGATCTCGCCCTTCTTGAAGTCCATGCTTAGGACGGTGCTGAGGGTTGTGATGGCAAGTTCGACAACTTCCGTCCAGTCGCCCGGGGCATGTTCCTTGTTGCGCAACTTCTTCTCGAGGTGGTTAAGAGCCTCCTGCTGCTTGGGTCCTGCCGAAGTACCCTTGTAGCCAATATAGTATCCTGCAGGATCGCACTTGAACAGCTGAGGGCCAAACTCAGAGTCCAATGAGATCAACGTCGTGGCCACTCCGTAGGGGCGCATGTAGGCCTAGACGTATTGTGAGTCATTGTCACGACGTCATTCCGAGGTTCCACCCTGCTTACCCTCTGTGTGTAGACCTGGCTGATATTGGCCAGTCTCTTGGCCAATGCATCGGCGGGCATCTCGTAGCCGTACTTGTACCGGAACTCAGCTGCCTCGCCCTGGGCACGCTGGGCGAAGGCACGGGCATCGGCTATGGATCCCGTGATGACGCAGCCAACAGACGGGGAGAGCTGGAAGAGGTGGGAGACGGAGGCGGGGTCGATGAGTTTGTCCTTGCGGCTGGGTCAGTACCACTTCCGACATGCGAGCCTGCCGACAATCCTAACGTACGGGAACCTTCTTCTGAGACAGGACAACGGCACAGTCCTTGCCTCTGACGCCTATCGACATGATGTTGGCAGCTGTGATTGCCTTGAAGGCATATTCTGATCGGTGGCGTATCGTCAGCTCGGTCAGTGACAAGCCATGTCGTTGCGGGCCCCGCATGATGGCATCACCACAGGGAGGGGCAATCGAATCGCGGGGGAAGGAGTCTACATACCGACCTGGTACAATCTTCCCTGCTCGGAGAAGATCGTGATGTGTCGGTCATAAGCAGAGCCACCTGATGAAAGAAAGGCATGTTAGCTGCGACAGGCATTCGCAAGGGTGAGGCCCAGCAATGAGGGGACGCACCCGACATCTTGGCGGTATTTTGGTGTTTGCGTTGTTCGAATTAGGTCGGAGAAAATCGTGTACGGTCGTTACGGACTGAAAGAAGACGTTGGTGGGTGAAGGATGGGAATGGTCGTCGGTGGTGAGGTCGGGGTTGAGCTCTGACGGAGCTCTTGGTTATCGACGCGTTTGCAGGAGCTTGCCTAGAGCAGGCGAGGCAATGCTGCGGGCAGCTCCAGTGAGTGGTGGCCTAGCTGGAAGGCTGTAGATGCCTTGCCCCGGCTGCTTGTACTCTAAGGCAGAAAGTCAAGTACGTATGTACAGCTTACATAATACATATCGATTGAGATTCGCCCGCTACGTACCTATCTCAGTGACAGGGAAGTAGCGGGGCACCCCTGTTCAGTGGGAACGACAACGCATCTTTGCCGTGTCCCAAAAATTTGGCAGGGCGGTATCTCGAGGCAGGGAAAAAAAAAAAAAAAAAGCAGATTGGGACCATTCCCAATATCATCTTTTCGGTGTCAAGCACCACTCTTTGCGCCCAATAGAACAGCCGTCCACGAAGCCGCGCCATTCCAATCTAATAAGCTAATCACACGTGGAAACTTTCGAAGCGGCCCAATTCTGCACTTTTCGCTCCCCCCTCAACTGGTCCAACGCGCATACGACAGAATTCCTGGCCAAAGAAACAGCAGCGGCCCGAGAGAAGCAAGCAAGCAGGCAAGCAAGCAGCCCCTCCTGCCTCCCTCCCTCCCTTTGCCGAGAGAAAGCCCAAAGAGGGTGTGCCCGCTGCCCGTCATGTCCTCCGCCCAAAAAGTCCCGGCCTGGAAACGATTGGGCCTCAAGCTCAAGCAGCCCGCATCCGGCGCAGAGATTGGCGGCCCTGTTCCCGCTGAGGGATCGAAGCCCAACGGGCAACGACTCCACGACCGGCACGCCAGCGGCCCCGTCGCCAACGCCGCCAACGCCTCCCCGGCCGCCGCCGCCGCCGCCAAAAGGAAACGTCTCGACCAGCAGGCTCCCCCTGCGTCCAGCTCCCCCTTCAAAAGGACCCGCACGGACGACTCGTCCGGCCATGCAACCCCGACCCTGAGGAAGCAGAAGTCCGTCACCTTTGCCGACGACGTCAAGAACCCCACCGCCGCCGAACCGAAGAGGAAGAGCAAGGGCCCGAAGAAGGCGGCCAAGACGGCGACGCAGCAGCCCACGGCAGACATCAAGCCCTCCCTCGAGTACCTCCGCAACTGGAAGTCGTCCCGCGACACCTGGAAGTTCAACAAGAACCACCAGACCATCCTGATGAAGCGGGTCTTCCACGCCGACGCGATCCCCTCGAGCGACATCGCCACCTTTTACGACTACATCCAAGACCTGAAGGGCTTCACGAGGACCCGTTTGAAGGAGACGGCGGCGGAGGTCAAGACGGAGGACGCCGAAAAGGGCAAGGCTGCCTTCCCCGAAGGCACGCCGGACATGGACTCGAAGCAGTCCGAGTACGAGAAGGTGCTGGCCGGCCTGATGCAGCTCGGCTCCGGCTCCGGCCCCGGCTCCAAGAGGAAGCGCTTCGACGAGCCCGGCTTCTTGTCGCAGTCCACAGACGTCGCCATCACCCAGCGCGTCATCAAGCGCATGCGGGCCGAGACGATCTTGGAGGAGCTGTCCGATAACGACGACAGCGATGCCATGACCGTCGATACCGAGGAGGCCGCCCCGGCGGCTCAAGAGGCCGAGACCGTCGACAAGAGGGTCAAGCTCAACGACGGCACGAAGCAGCCCGCCGCCCGTCGCCGCAAGAGACGCACCAACGTCGACTCGAGCTCCGAGTCATCTGATTCCGAGTCGGAATCGGAATCGGAATCGGACAGCGACAGCGACAGCGACTCGGACGACTCTGACAATGCGAGCGAGATCCAGCGTCAGGCTGCCCAGCGCGAGGCCGAGACCACGAGCGAGGAGTCGTCGTCGTCGGAGTCGTCGTCGTCGTCCTCGGAAGATGAGGGCAGTAGTGAGGATGACAGCGAGGAAGAGGAGGGGACGACCAAAAGGAAGGGTTCCAAGAAGTAGGTGGGGAAAGTCTAGAGAACAACGGGCAAAGATCGAACTGTATTCAGTCATGCATCATACCTGTACCACCCTACGCCGCTCAGTCCGTTGCCACGATGCCAAGATATAGAGTGAAACTCGTTAATGGGGGTTTTTTTTTGTTTTGGTTTTTTTGGTGCTGGGAGGGCAGACTGAACCTATACATTGGATACCCGCAAGTCTAGACATCATGAAGCGTACAACCGGGTGAACCCGGCCCCGGGCGGCTGCAGCCAGTTCCTCTGGTCGTACTTTGTGCCCTCGCCCTCAATGACGTGAAACGTGTAGATTATGCGCCCCTTCTGGCTCAGGTTCTTCTCGCTCTTGTGCAGCAGGTTGCCGTGGATCAGCACCAGGTCGCCGGCCCTGACCTCGCCCGGCACGTACTCCCCGCCCCCCTCGGCGCCGCCGTACCTCCCGCCGGGGGGGAACCGCGGGCCGTCGTTGCCGACCATCTCCGTCCCGCCGCCCGCCCTGCGCACCAGCCGGTGCGTCACGGGGGCCCAGCGGTGCGAGCCCGGCAGGAAGCTCAGGCAGCCGTTGTCGGGCGTGGCGTCCTCGAGGGCGTACCAGAACCCCACGGCCGACGGCGGGTCCGTGTACAGGAACGTCGAGTCCTGGTGCGGGGGCACGGCGCCGCCGATCTCGGGCTGCTTGCAGATGACCATGCTCTGCAGGCACCGCGGGTCGCGGAAGCCCAGGCTGCGGGCCACGGCCGACGGCTTGCCCCTGACGGGACCGCTCCCCGGCGCGGGGCGCGGGTCCGAGATGGCGGCGAAGGGCGGCGAGAGGACGTGTAGGTAGTGGCCGATCTTGTTGATGGCGCGGGCCTTGGGCTTGACGAGGTTGCCCGCGCCGTCAAAGGCGTCCTCCTCGAAGAAGAAGCGGACCTTGTCGCCCGAGGAGAGGAAGTAGTCGTCGCCGACGTGGTCGGCCTTGTCGCCGGTGGAGAAGCGCGTCATGGGGTGGTCCGCGAGGGAGAAGTTGTCCAGCAGCGAGTGGGTCTCGGCGAGCAGGCCCGACACGACCTCCGGGGAGAGGGCGCCGGGGATGATGAGGTAGCCGTCGCGGTGGAAGCGGGCGAGCTGCTCCGGGGTCAGGCCCTCCTCCTGTGAGGGAACGGTCATGGTGATGAGGTCAAGGAGGGGTAGCTGCGGGATGCAGATCGGATTGCTCGACGCAAAAGGGGGGTTGATGGGAGTAAGTTCTTGGTACTTGTTCAAAACGATGAGCTGTGCCGGCAACAGTATCAAGTCTGGCAAGTCGATGGCCTCATAGTTTACGAGCCGTCAAGTGGCGCGCCCGTTGAATACAGTACTTGGCGGATGGAAATGGAACAATAGAATGCGGGGATCCAGGCCCCGCACTAGCACGCTAATGCTCGTTTCCATCTGGTCACAGACTGTCCTCAGTTTCATACCAAATGATAGGTACCAGTCTGTTGTTTTCTCGGTTTTGAGAGCTTCTGATAAAAACAAAAACAAAAAGACATTTATTTGTGTCTACCGAAGTAATGCAAACGCGTGTTGCCAGATGCACCAATTCGTAACTTTAATCAGCCCGCTGCCGAAGAATTGAATGTAGAACTCCCCTCCCATGTCAAGAAACAAATCGCCCCGAAATAAAACAGAGTATAAGACGCCGGGTAGCCTTATGCGCGTACGATATAGATCCAAAGAAGGTGGGGAGGTATGCCTCTAGTTTGTGTTTCCCGTTGACCGACATGTCGCTTACGGCAAGGGGTCGTTGAGGAACTCGTATCCCTCCTCTGGCGGGAGCACAAAGGCGGAGATGCCCAGGCCGACGGCGCAGATGATGGAGACGGATGCGCTGATGGTGCAAAGAATCCAAGAGGTGTCCAAGTTCCAGCCCGGAACCTGGAACTGCTCATCGTTGTCGTAGAGGTATGCCTGCAAGGAAGGGCGAGTCATTTAGCTTCTGGTTTCCCATTCGGCGCGCAGCATTGGCGACTTACCACAATGCCCATCAAGACAAACTCGACCACACCGACGAGGATCAGGAGCCCACTGAGGACTTTCCAACCGGTCTCTCGTTTGTATTTGCCGCCGCCCATGATAACGAGGAATGTGACGATGGATGCGAGATGCAGAATCGTCGAGAAGGAAGCCAAGAAGCCGACAGAGCGCCACATGGAGCAGAAGTACCGCTCGCCATTACTGCACAGCTCTTCTGTTGGGAACTCCTGGCATGGCGGGTCGTACAGGTTCGAACAAGCGCGGTGGAGACCGATGTTTTTGGAGAACTCGTTGCCGTCAGTGGCCGTGACGGAGTAGGTGACCCAGTGGGGCAGCGTGATGGATGCGATAATCATTGCCGTCGCTAACGGAGAACAAGATTGTCAGCGTCGTAAGCTTTGTTTTGCGCTTCGTCCGCTCCCCCCCAGAGCTTCGCCATGGGCGGCCTCAAGATGCTGGCTGTCGTCGCCGGTCTTCAGAAACGGCGATGACGACGATGTGTGGGTCGCCCGTCTCCTACTCTAGGTAGTCGAAGTAGATGGAGGCCACTACTTACCGGCGACAAAAGCCACGAGGGCTGCGCTGTAAACGGAGACTCGTGTCATGTTGGCGGATTACGACGACGTAGCAGTTGGTAAAGCAAACGGTGTTTTCCCTTTCTCCTGCCTGAGAAAAAAGAGAGATGGATGAGGCAGGATTGAAGATGGCCAGAATGCCTTGGAACGAGACAACCTGGATAGATGGGGAGGCTTCTCCAGGTTGGGGGGTTGGTCTTTCAATGATTGGTGGTGGCAGTTATGACGCTATCTTCCCTGAACCGGGAAGTTGTGGCCCTACGCGTATGGTGGGCTTCGGGGAAAGTGACATGCTTTTTGGCATTAATTCCGCCCGTGTCCTGGGTACCTCTTCCCCAAGTGGACATGAGAAACAGTTGCAGGCAGCTAGCCACTAACTACCCAAGTACAGCAGGCACATAGTATTGATACAGCGCAGCAGTATGCATGCATGTCACACTGCCATCACCTCTCACCTCACAGATCATCTCACAGATCACCAACTGCCCACTCCCCGCTGCTGCAACCGCCGGGTGTCGTGACCAAGATTGCTTCGCCTCTCGCAGGAACCCAGCATGGACCCGATATTGTTAGCGAGTTAGCGATCGACCTAAGGAGTAGACCCAGAGCGCTCGTCCCGTCCGTCCTGTTCCTAATTAGCTCTTCTTACCTTACTACTAGGTAGGCAGCAGCACCTCGCCCGGCCTTCACCGCTTTGTCTTCCACGGATCGCAGCTCTACGGGAGCTTTCTGTCGCTGTTTCGTCCCGATCACATCGCAACGCCCTCGCCGACGACTGGGCAATCTAGGGAGAAGACGTTGGCGCCAGGCACATCGACCAGCTCGGTGGAGATACGAGTCACCGGCTGCGGCATGGGAATGGGAATGGGGAACCGGAAGTTCGTTCAGGACAGATATTGCAAACATGGAGATGCTATGTTGGCGACCATGAGCTCGTCTGATTCGACTGCCTAATCCATCCACGCCTACCGTGCTAACCGCCACTGCCAAACCGGCTCTGTCAGACACCTGAATCGACGTGGGGATAAAGCGCACCAAGGCCATTATTAGTGCCTGCATCAAAACACTCGTATCCTCTCCGTCCCCGATCCGATCAATCCGTCTCCTCGCATCCCACAAAGGCATTGTTGCCCGGGGCCCCCGAATGGCGAATGGGTAACATACCACACTTTTCGTTGATGATGACTCGGTCGGCGCCCGGCTTGCTTATTCGCGATTCACCAGCCAGTCAGTCCCAGCCCAGCCCAGCCCAGCCTCGCATCGCATAATTTGCTCACCCTGCTCCAACCGCGGCTAATACCACGAGAGGCTACGTAGCATACTACATACTACGAATACGTAGCCCCTGCCGCTAACGATCCCTAGCAGCCTACGTTCGACTGGCACAGGGCCCCCGGACAGACAGAGTGCACGCCAGATCGCCGATCTTGGGTACGCGTGAGAAGTCAAATCGATTGCTTACCGCCTTTATAAACGCCATTCGTCTTCATTGGGAACTCGACAAAGGGTCCGGCAATGCCGTCCAAGTTGAACCCTTCCTGGCTACGTACCGGTACGTATGGGTATAGCTCGAGCTGCTCGCCGTCGTCCCGGCCTCCACGTGCTGGCAAGCCGCGTCGGCCGTCGACCTCACCGAGGTGAGGCTGTACAGGTTCGTGCCACATGCTATTCCGTGTCGTTGGTCCGGGCCAGGATCCGAAAGCGTCCGTGCCGTGGAGAAGTCTGGACAGTGAGGACCAGGGCCGCGATGATGGTCACGACAAGATGCATATTGCCGAGGAAAGGAGCGGTTTTTTATATAAAACTAAAAAATAAAAAGAGTAGCGAGGAAACTAGAAGAAAAAGTAAAAGAGCGACAAGAGGATGAATGAATGATGCGACCGGATTGTCTCTTACTCTTGCACCTACCTTGGCACTGGCAGGTCGACGACAGCAGCTTTTTGAATCATTTCAAGCCTTGACTTGTGTCACACCTCGGGAGCCGACAAACGGTTTTTGCGCGTGGGCAACTTGATTGGCCGAGGACCATCTCCGTGATAATCTCCCGGTCGGGAAAGCAAGCCGGACGTCCGCCAACGGTCAGAGGCAGCAAAGCAAGACTTGATGGCCGGCCAAGGTTGAGCGGCTGCCACACGACTCAGGAACAACACCGCCATTTCACATGCAACTAGGAAACTTGGTCGATGAACACTGAGTGTCGCAATCCACTGGCATGGCATGCGGATCGTAATGCAAAGCGGAGGCCGGGCTTATTGCGGTCTTGTTGAAGCTCGCGACAAGGGTAGGGGAAGGGGGGGGGGGGGGCTGAAGACTCGACCGAAACCTCCGCATAAACCCGATCTGTGGTTCTTCAAGTAAACAAGATGAATTTCTAGAATCCTTCGCGATAGCTGCAGCTGCAGCTGCGCAACGGAGCTAAAGGTGGTCAACCGGAAACGAAACCCCGCTACCTGGGGTTCTTCTGGATTCCAAAGAGTGGTCGTCGATGCTGACATCTGCCAGACGCACGCATCATCGCCGGACTAAGCCGCATCGATGTCCAAAATCCATCCATGCAGAGGAGACATGGAGGGATCATAGATTTCGGAACCCCACAAAAAACAAGCAGGCTCCGGGCTGCTTGGGATGCCGACCTCCCTATCTCACATGGGGGGAAAGCTTCTTTATTGTGCGTATCTTTGTTCGGTTTATCCAATCCACTGTAAGCGTCCTTGCTTATCCCTTTTCGCAAGCGCCCCAAACCAAACCTGGACATCCTGTGTGTCGGTCGGACCTGATGACAAACTGTGCTGCCGTCCCACGGGCGGGAGCCATTGATAACCCACCATTCATTCATTCGATCACGCCAGAGGCAGGGCGTGTCGAGCAATCCCTCCCTCCATCCCTCCCTCCACCGCGCGCGAGCGACTTGCGGCAGAGCTGGGAAGATGGGTTCTAATCTGCCACTTAACAGGCCCGGATCGGGGCGGACTATCCACCACGCCTGAAGCTAAGCCCAGGGGGGCCCCGATCAGATGGGACCGAATTAAAGTGAGTGAGTTTGGGAAGGTCTCTTCTGCTCTGCCCCGGCGCAGGGTCCTCTGCCCCTCTACAATAACATACGTATTCCATTCTTTCTTACTCTTTTTTTAACTCGGCCGCGCGCTTCGGACAAAATCCTATATTCCCCGAGGCGCGACTCTTCAACGTCATGGAGTCCTTCCTGCTATTACTATTGTGCTGTTCCCAACCCCTACTGCTTTCCGAGACTTGACTCCAGATGAAGCCGGTCGGTCCTATCCTTTTTTGATTTTCTTCATCATCAACCCCACAGTCGCCATTCTTCGACAAGAGACACGAACCAAGTAGCTTATCACGCCTCCCTCCGGGACCCCCGACGATACCGTTGCCCACCCCAATTGAGTTGACACGGATAACGAACTTAACGACCAACGTTGCTTTTGACTTCCTGCGACATCCTGCGCCAATACCGATCGATCGGCGAGGCGTATCCTCGGAAGTGCAGTGTTTCTTTCCCAAGACACTACGGATAGGCAACAACAGCACTTCGTCCAACATGGGAGACCAACGCCTCTTGGAGCACCGGCCGCCGGTGCAGACCAGCGCCGTCTACGTCCTTGGCGCACCCCAAGCAGACTCAATGCCGCCTCCCTCGCCTCCTTCACCACCCGTGTCTCCGCCTGAAGAGGGTTTTTTCGAAGAACTGGACGAATTGAGCTTGGGGTCGCCCGACGACCTCCCCGAGGACGATGAGAGTTGCGCCAAGGTACAGGACCGCCTCCACGCCGCGACGCACGTGCTGAAGACGGAGGCCGCGGCGTTGAGGGCCGTCGCAAACCTGTACGAGACGGACCCCGTCGCCCGGGAGGGCTTCAACCGGACCGTCGCGGCAGTCACGCGGAACAAGGGCGAAAAGGGCAAGCTCATCATCACGGGCGTGGGCAAGTCCGGACACATCGCCAACAAGCTGGTCGCGACCTTTAACAGCCTGTCCATCGCATCGGTGTTTCTAAACCCGATTGACGCTTTGCACGGCGACTTGGGCATTATTCAGCAACACGACGTTCTCATGTTCATCACATTTTCCGGAAAGACGTCAGAGCTCCTCGGCTTGTTGCCGCACCTCGACAGACCTGCGTCCCTGGTAATCCTCACGGGGCACACGAGACCAGACACGTGCGAGCTCGTCAAGCTCCGGCCGGACACGATCCTCCTCCCGGCGCCGGTCCACGAGAGCGAAATGGCGTCGTTCGGCGTCTCGGCCCCGACGACCTCCACGACGGTCGCCCTGGCCGTGGGCGACGCGCTCGCCATCGCCGCGGCGCAGGAGCTGCACCCCGACAGCGTCGCGCAGGTCTTCTCCAGGAACCACCCGGGCGGCGCCATCGGCGCGGCCCTCCGGAAACCCCAGACGATACTGGACCTGGCCGTCCCCTGGGCCGACGTCGCCGACGCGTCGGGGAGCCTGTGCGCGGACGGCAGCGTGGGCGCGGACCTCTTCCGGGCCGCGTACGACGCGGCGTCGGGGTGGGTGCGCGTCGGCGACGACGTGGCGTCGCCGAGCAGGATCCGGAGGCTCGCGACGCACGACTTCTCGCGGCGGCTGCGCGACATCCCGCGCCTGATGGTGCCGCGGGCCGAGATGCTCTCCATCTCGGCGGGGACGACGATACGGCGGGCCGCGGGCTTTGTGAGGAGCATGCAGGGCGCCGCGGACGACGGCGAGTACGTGTGCGCCCCGGACTCGATACTGGCCGTCCTGGACCGGGGGGACATTGTGGGCGTCTTGGAGGTGGGAAAGCTCTTGGAGCGGCGGGACTGAGACCCCTGCGCGGGCGACGGCGGGTTATTGAAGGTTGCGCAACGGAGAATTTGGGGGGGGGGGGAGGATGGAAAAAACAATCTCCAAATCATACGTGTCTCCTATTTCTGGAACGTCACGCGGGGCGAGGCTTTTTTTGTTGTTGATATTTTTTGGTTTTTGATATCACTTGGGAAACTGTGCCTGGTCTTTGAGCTCGGGCGGCGACGACGACATTTGTTTAGGTTCGGCATTGATACTGGACCAAGACCGAAATCGAGTCTAATGAATTGTATGGCGACCTTCGCCCACTTGCTTTTTGTTTTCTCCTTTTCTTCTTCTTCTTCTTCTTCTTCTTTTGCACTGCAATCTCTGTGTCGTCCCTGGATATGATGATGATGATGATGATGACGATGAGGAAGGGATCCCGGACCAAACCGATTGTGATATCCGAAAAAGGTTCTTTTTTTGTTATTGTTGTTGTTGTTGTTGCAAGGTAATGGTAGCTTCCAGCCGGCAGGCCCCGGCCGCGGGTAGTTTGGTGCCCGATGGCCTCCGGCCCCTTGCACGAGAGAAGCGCGCGCCTCTTCCGGGGTGACGCAGGCAGGATCCCCGTTTCCCTTTGATTCACGCCACCCAAGCTCATCCCGGCGGTTGGGGGGGCGGGAGGTGGGGGATGCCCAGCTCGAACGTTGGGCCTTCCCGGCGCCGCCGGGCTCGCATCGACCGCATCTCAATTCCTTCGGACTCGCAATAGAGGCTTCGGGTCCCGTCTCCTGGACTTTCTCACGAGCCGGGTCGAGATACGGGCTGGGAGATGCGGATTCGGGGAGGGGAGCATGGATGCGATTAGGTCTGACCGGACGATGGTGCTGTCGCCGAAAAGGTGTTAGCGGGGGCTTGGTGGTCCCGGTTTCCCGGGTGTTCTCCAACCTTGTCGCTTTTCTGGCTTCGCTGCGCGGTGATACCCGGCCCCGTTTCTGTTCTTGCCCACTTTGGGCCGTGAAAAGGAAAGGCGGGCGCGTGCCTGACGGTCCAGTCTTTTTTTTTTCTTCATTTTTTTCTTCATATCCCACGGTGGCACGCGGGGCCTGGAGGGAATTGCCAAGGCCAGTTGAATGGAATACTGTACGGATATTGACATCATGTTTTGGGGATCGAGGGATCGGGATCGGGACGGGGAGGCGGACAAGAAGCGTCTTTTTGCGTCGGATTGCCCCCCCCCCCTTCCCTTTCGGAATCACGCGGTGGACGGTGGCCGCGCCGGGGCCAGACGGGGCGGGGGGGAGGGGGGGGGGCTCATCCTATGACGTTTCAAGGATGGAGTAATGCAGGTGTTTTGTTTGTGGCTTCTTCAGCCTCTTTGTCCCTTCCGAGACCTCTCTTCCCACCCCGATCGGTCTTGTCGAGAAACGGGGCGTATCCAGAGGTCCCCGAAAGTGAAGGTGTGGGCGGAGGGTCTCACAGCTACCGACACAGGTAGGTACCTTCCTACCTACCTACCTACCTAGTCAAAAGTCAAAAATACAGCAGCTGCGGCAACTGAGGCTTGTTGGCTGGAAGACGAGACGAGACGAACCGCCTCTGCCATTTTGATTTTATGTTTTTTTTGGGGGGGGGGGGGGGGCTCCGAGCACTGTTTGGCTTCCCGAGCGCACGCGAGCCAAAAAAGAAGCCCCGCTAAGGCGCGGACACTGTGCTGGTGTCAGAAGATGCTTCTTCTTCTTCTTCCTTTCTTCTTTTTCTCCTTCTTTCTGCTTCTCCTATTCCCCGTGTGCTAGACCGTCCCCCCCTCCCCCCCTCGACCGTTGTTGGCCCGAGGAACGCCATCGAAGGGGCCTAGACCGGATCAGGGCCGCCGCATTCTTGTCTGGGAGCGCGGGGCGAAACGTGAGCATTTTCTTATTTTGGCGTTTCCCGTGCGAGGAAACATCAGATGGGGCGAGGGAGGCGCTGAGACATTGATTGCGTATTGCTGCTCTTTTCGCTTTTTGTCCATGAGCGCGCGCGCGTGTGTGTGTGTGCCTTACGTGGTGAGACCTTCGATATAGCTTATGGATGGTCGTTTGAAGCTCGTCGTTTTACGTGCCCCCCCTCCTTCCCCCCTCCCCGCCAAGATGGGCAGTGCCTGGAACCCCTCGATCGGCATCACGGAAGTCGTCACGCAGGTACGCAATCCCGCGCGGAGTCGGCCGGTCTGGGTTGTCACCATGGCCCGCAGATTTAGAGCATTGGCGCGGGGGGGCGGCTAGCAGTCTCTGGATAGGAGGCGAACATGTTTACAGATCCGGAGCCCGCTACACGGGCGATCTCGAGAAGGATCACGAAAAACCTGAAGCTTAAATCTCCTGGTGAAAGCAAGGGGGGGGAAGAGGTCCTGCTTCTATTTCAGTCTGGGGGGGAACACGTAAGCTTCCAGCTCTTGGCGACATAACATGTCAACATCTCGCAGAGAGGGCGGAAGAGGAGGAGGATGAGAAGGAGGAGGCACTCTGAAAGGTTCTGGAGGGACCTGTAGCTACCTACGCTATACATGACTGGTTTACGTATTAGTGACACGGCGGAATTGCTCAAGAAACGAGTTGCCCTGGTTGGTTGGCTCAGCTCAGCGGGCAAAAGTCTGGACCTCGTCGCTCTCGCGGATTCGAGGGACGTCATTGGTAACGGGGCGTAGGGTACAGGTTAGGTATCTGGGTCCCCATCCCCATCCCCTCCCCCTGGGGCGCGTCAGCCAGCGAGGCTCAGTCCGGGATGATGTGCAGATGCCTGCTTGCAGGCCGCCGGGCCACAATGGGCCAAGAGCTGGGTCAAGCTGGGGGTGAGAGAACGGGACGGGCACTGGTCGGCAGCAAGCTGCCTGCGTGTTGAGTAGGGACAGCTGATTCGTAGTTCCCGCCTTGGGCTTTAAGTGGTCGGAGGCTGTCGTTTCTCAATGTGCGGATTGCCACGAGCAGAGCGGCGGGCCAGAAGGAACGCGGCGACCAACCACCGCCAACTCATCAGAGGTTGGGTGGTGATGCGCGGGTGCCTGGTTCGACCTTGCCCATGTCCGTCGGTCTTGACTGAATGAAATGCCAACCAGGTACGGGTATTCGTACTATGCAGTAATGTGTGTAGGTGACTACCTAGTCGGTACCGTACGGGTCGCGGGCACTCACCCAACCCTCGGTGTTCCAGTATGTACATGGCTGTTACAGACTGCATGCAGTAAGAGATATAGAGTTCTTCGTGGCACGGTCGAAACGGCATTCACTGGCGGTTCCGCCAATCGGCGGAGAGCAAAGGCGGGAAGCGATCTAAGCCCTGGCAGCGGGCATGGCATGGCATGGCATGGCATGTCGACATGCCCTCACGCGCGAGCGAGTGCCCATTCTTTGATTGCCGTGTACATAGAAAAAAGGCCGCGCAGGAGGGGCACGATCAAACGTAAGGATGGGCGAATTTTCTCTGAGCAATTGATTGATCATGTCTGATCTAAAAAAAAAACTAACTACGAGTGACGGCGATCGATTGTGGTAAGGTGGGTGTCTGAGTCGCATCGGAGTTTCCCCAACAGGGTGGTACGTCCACCTACCCCTTTCTCATGTCCCCCCTCAAGTCGACGCCCCCGTCGACTCGTCATAAACAAAGGAAAAGAAACAACACCCGATCAGTGATCCTCACTCAGTGCGCTGACGCTTGATGCCACGCGCAGTATCCACTTCCGTCCCAAGATTCTTAAGTGACTCATCAATGTACTCCTTTGCCCCATCTGAAATTCGTATTCCTGCCTCCATCAACTTCTGCATTGACCAACTGATCATTGCTTCCTGTCTCATCGACACTGGCAGTCGTAGCATCTGATCGTTCAACTTCGATGCTTCAATGTATTGCTGATCCTCATTCAAAGGTTGGAGCTGGCCAGGAGAAGAGGAAGAATGAGACTGATTGTCCATCTGTTGTCGCAATGACTCGATGTGCTTCTTCATTTCTCCAAGGTCAAGATCGAATCGTGATTTGCACTCCAGTGTTTGATTAGTAACCAAGATCAATTGGTCTCGCAACTTATTCACTTTGACTTGTTCACATGTCAAATCCGATTGAACTTCGGTGACTTTTCCTCAGAGGTATTCCAAGGAAATCACGTCCCCATCGACCTGGGCATCAGTGAGCTTGATGTCAGAAGCTCGTTCGCAAGGTCGAGTACTGGGAGTAGGAGTGTTACGAGGGTCATTAGTGACATTCGGTCAAGCAAACTTGGAGTTTCGCAACAAAAAGCCGAGGCCCATGCCCGATGATGGTCGATCAGCCAAGTTAACAGACGAAGGTGAACTGGTTAACTGGGACGTCGAAGATTCGCCCTGATTGCCCTCGACATCTTCCTTGTGTTTCTCAGAGGTGCCAAAGACAGAAGCATTGTTTTTCAGCGGAGTAGCGAAAATTGATTTGCCCGGGTTCGACAGAGTGAAAATCGGCGAACTCGATTCTCCAGGAGTGCCGAAAATAGATGTGGTCGGTTTCTTCGGAGAGGCAAAGATAGATGCAGTCGGCTTCTGCTTCTGTAGAGTGGCCAAAACTGATGTGTTTTGCTTCTTAGGAGTACCAAAGACAGACTTGCTCGACTTTTAGGGAGTGGAAAAGATTGATGCGTTCGATTCCAGCTTCTATGGAGTGGCGGAGATAGATACACTTGTTTTCGGCTCATCCTGTAACTCATCGGTGTCGGACGACTTGGTCAGAGAGATCGCCTTGCGTGCAATCACGCTCTGGTAATTGATTTGACCGATGACTTGCTCGAATGGTTTCAGAAGAACTTCATCTAAGGGGAATGTTCCGTCAAGCAATTGCTTCACGACCTTAATCAATGCGTTTGTCATCACCTGCAATCCTCTGTTCTTCCCGAAAATCGCCCTCTCGTTGCCACCATAAGCTACGCAGGCTCAGAAGGCGAGAGCCCAAAGCATCGACTCGTTAACTCGTTTGTTAGGATTGTCGATGATGGAGTTAATTGCCTTGTACGCGTGGCAATTGGTGAGCGACTTCGTCGACACAGAAACAGGCCGACCAAGCGATTCAGAGATTTCTTTCTGCATCTCAGGTGGCATGAGCTCAGCAAAGTTGAGATTGGTTTCGAACAATTCCTTCGTTCGGTCGTAGATGTTCTGGCCCCATGCGACCGCCTCGTCATCGACATTCGTTTCCGGTTGTTCGTCCTCTCCAGATTGAGTATCATCAACAGCTGCATTGGTCTCTAGAGCAGCATCAGTCGCAGGTGTAGCGACTTTCGTTCGCTTGGAACGACGTTAAGAAGATCCGGCCATGATTTCTCTCTTAAGCAGTCAAATCAATGGTTTGTCGACTGGTCTGTCTTCGTTTTCAGCTTCGATCTCTTCGCCAACGATGTGTGCCAACAGGATGGACTTTTAGATGCAAGAGATTGCGTTACTCACGTAGCTGACGGGATGGTCGTCGTAGAGGCCTGATTCAAAATCCTCCTTTGCTTGTTCTCTTGTCTCGGTGATCAATCGGGTGGCTCGCAAAACAACGGGATCTGGTGGCGTGCTCATTCAAGGAAGGTACGTCGCAGGAAAAATCGCGTTGACAAGAGTGGCAGTGCGGGAGAATGTGGTGATCGATCGAATCCGTCAAAAGAAAGCCAATAGATATAGCAGGCTAGTCGAAAAAGCTATAATAATAACGGCGGCGGTAGAAAAAGGTTAGTAATAAGAAAAAAGAAAGGTTGTGAAGACAAGGGAAAGTTATGAAAAAGAAGAAAAAGATAAAAGGTGAAAAAGGTGAGTAAAATAAAAAGTGAAGTCGTTAGCAAGGGAAAGTGCATCAAGCAGGGAAGGCGCGCTGATAGATAGCTCAGAAGAGGCAACTGTGATATTGCAGGAAGGCGTGACTATGTGGTGATAATAATAATCAAGCATCAAAGAGATCCTTTGCTCGATGTCGTCGACGGAGTGATTAAGCGAATGGCAATATGAGGTCTGCACCAGACTAAAGATAACCTGATCGAGGTTTAAACTCCTTCAATTAATCCCAATGTCGGTCAAATAGAATTAGAGTTCCATTCAGTTGTTCCAGTCGATAAGTCACTCGTCCGATTCTGTGAGCAATTGCGAAAGGTCCGCGCCAACAAGGCTGGAATTTAGGTGGCTTGCCTTCTTGCGCGATCATGACCAAGTCTCCACGTTAAAAGGGCCGGCATCTCCGTTATTCATGCCTTTCGATTTAAGCGAGGTTCTTCGCGGTTTGGCCATCGACGATCTGCTTTCTGATACACTCCATTTCAGCGACGTGTGAAACAGCCGCATCTGCCAGCTGCTCGGGTTAAGGAAGGGTCCAATTTGGTGGCAATTGCGAAGAGGTTGACAATAATGATGATACCGAGTCCATGCCCATGAGTATTTCCGAGGGTGCAAAACCGATTGACTGAATCCATCGAGAGTTGACAGGGTTGATGATTGAGTCTACGTGTTCATCCCACAGATCCGGGGGGATCGCGCCGGAGATAATCTTCTTGGTGAACAGGTCCATAATCAATCGTATATGGGTTTCGATCATCCCAACAGACTTGTGTGACTTCGCGGGGGCCAATCGGACATCCACACCGTGAGTCGACATGGCGTTTTTGAATGATTGCGAGACAAATGCTCCTCCGGCATCGGAATAGATAACCTCCGGGCTCATTCCAATGGTGGAAATCCATGATTCGATGGCGTTGATTGCTTCTGTTAATAAGGCTGATTTGACTGGTCGAGCCCAGACAAACCTGCTCAAGTAGTCGATCCAAACAAGCAAGAGGTTATTGCCAGACTTCGACTTCGGCAATGGTCCCACATGGTCGATGCCCATGACCTGCAAGGGTTTCAGAACAGTGACTGGTTGATTCGGCTGGTGAGGTTTCAGCGGTCCGACACTTGCACAAGGCCAACAACCTTTAATATAGTTAATCACGTCGTTGGACATCGTTGGCCAAAAGAATTCCTTTTGTAACTTGCGTTTCGTCATGTTCGCTCCCCAATGACCAGAGTCATCATGAGCAGACTTGATCGCTGCGGCGACTTCTGATTGAACCAGGCATCGTTGTGAAAAACCGTAGGCGTGATGCCATAGTGTTTCGTCGGCGATAGAGTAATTGTTACATTGTCGCTTGATGAAGTGGGCGCGGTGGTTGTCCGAATCAGGGAGTTGTCCATCAATCAAGCATCTGCAAATGTCAGAGTACCAAACATCGTCCAACCATTTTAACATAACCTCGTCCAATAGGGGAGGTTCAAATTCAGCAAATGCGCTCAACAAACAGAGTGCCGTCTCATCGTCAATGCAAGTCAGGCGCCATGGATTTCTCAAGGTGTCGGCAATCGATGAAAGGGATTCTCGGTCCAGGTGATGAGCTGACTGATCAATCAAGGCGACGACAGAATCTTCGGTCCAGCGGAAATCATCAAGGAACGGTTCCTCGTCAACAATGTCCATTTCGAAGTGTTTCGATTCAGTCAGTTTCTGGTCGGTGTGAACCGTACCCTCGTCGGGGCCAATAATAGGGGAATTAGGTGTTTTCGTTGAAGGTGCTGATTGTCTCTGGGCAGCGCCTCGCCGGGTAAACAGGCAATCAATCACGTCGTTAAGCATGTCAGGGTCGGGCTGAAAGGACTTTGCTCGCTTGATCATGTCTTCGTATCCGTTGGCTCCATCCTTCCATGTCCATTGACCTGCATCCTCAGAACCAAATGTCAGGAGGTCGTCATCGTCACATTCGTACAAGGAGAAAATCGTTCTCGAAAGAGCATCAGCTGCTGCATTACGTCTGCCCTAAATGAATTCGATTTTAACGTTAAGCATACGGAGCTCGGAAACCCATCGTGCATAAATGCCGTCGTGATATAGTAAAGTCAAGAACCAGGTCAACAGCTTATGGTCTGTGAAGATCGTTGAAGGCTGTTCAGTCCTCAGGAAATGAGAGTATCGCCTGCAGAATTCGATAATCGCGAGCAATTCGCGCTTGTACGTTCCGTAATTCTGCTGTCCCTTGGTGAACAAGAATGCATCGTAGCAAATCGGCACTAAGACGGGAGTCAAGCTGTCCGGCTTTGATTAGATCTGCATAATGACGCATCCTCCTGCATACTTCGACGCATCCAAGAAGAGTTAAATTAGCTGTCCGACTTCTACACCATGGAGATCGATTGATTGGGACACCAGCGATTTCATCAGAGCAAATGATGCGGCTTCCGATGGACCCCATCTCCAGGGAACAGATCCTGTGAGTCGATGCAATGGTCGAGCGACTTCGGCGATATTCTTCATCCACTGGCGGCAAGGTCCTGTGGCTGCTATAAATGAACGAACCCCGGTTTGGTCGGTGGGAGTTGGCCACTCCATGATTTTTGCCACTCGTTCAGGTTTCACTCAAGCGACTCCTCCGACCTTGTGGGTCCAACCCATCGCGACGACTAACTCAAGGCCTAAGCCTATCTTTTTTCTGGACAAGCGAACTTTTGCCCACAGAAAACGAGGGAGCAAATGGTCTCTGACGAAGGCCCATTCCTGCCTCCAATCGGGGAACTTTGTGAAAATGTCATCAAAGTAGATGTCAATAGGCGCCAATCCACCGACAGTCGATGGTACCAAGAATGATGGCTCCGGATCGGGTGATGGGATCAAGCCAAGGAAGATGCGACCAAACTCAGTCATCTGATGCGCAGAACTCTAAGCGCCTTGTTGCATTCGCGTTGGTTGAAGCTATGGAAGGTCGGGTACGTTGAATGCATAAATGTACCTGTAATCCGGGTGGATGGAAATTGACCAGTACGCGTGCTTTAAATCCCATGAAGAGAATGATCCGATGCGTGGATCCGAAAGGTTGTCGTGGATCTCCTTAAGGAGTGGAATGAACGTTAATGGCAGCACTTCGTTGACATTCCGGTAATTGATCGTCAGGCGATGCTCACCCCATGGTCCTTCACCAGGCTTCTCCACGATGACTGGTTGAGCTCCCCATTCCGATGCGATACCATTCGCTGTGACCGTGGATTCATAGAGGCCCACATCAATACCCTCCTGGATAAGCCGATTCAACCAATACTTCTCCGTGGCATTCCATCGTTTGCGTCGATTGGAGTTCCAAGGCTTAACATCAGGCTTGAGCTTAGGAATATGGGTGTACAGGTCGGTTGCTGGAAAGTTATCTGGGAAACTCGAGAAGAGTTCTCTGTATGTGTAGATGACTCTCTTGACCTCCTCGATATCATCAGGATCAACCAATAGACCAAGGGTCATCGGTTCCTTGCTCCACCATTCATCGACTACAGTCATTAGGATGTTCTGATTGACACTCAGCCTCGTGATACGTCGTTCGGTCGGGAAAGATCGCGTCGCCAACGGTGATTCGACAGGCATAGGAGGTACATCTGTAACAGCAGTAGGTTCAACAATCGTTCTTTCAATTTGCGCACTCAGTGAATTGAATAACTGATACTCGGATCTAAGAGATGGCGAATGGAACAATCGCGGAGCGTGAGCGGTCAACCACGCTAAGTGTGAACCCCACAAATAGGAAAAACCGATCCCGAAGTCTGGAGCTTGATGCTCACATGATAACGATGCTGTGGATGGCTGCAGTTTCATGACTTGCCCAGGTCGAAGTCGATAAACTAGTTTTCCGAACCAATCAAAACTTCTTCATCGGATTCATCGGACGATTCAGAGTCACCAGACTCATCAGAGTCAGAGTAGGCGTTAGCATTAACCAAACTCAAGATACGGTCACGTCCGGTCAAATCAGTGGTGTCATCGGCCGGTGACAAGACTAGTCGTTGTCTGTCAGATAGATTCATCAATGGTCCATCAATCTGGACGACGTCTTCACCAGTTGCCGAATCTCCGATAATCATTTTTGCTCCCCACGGATCGATCATGGCTTTGACGTCAAACAACCATGGCATTCCAAGTAGCAACAGGACGTTGTGATCTGAATCTCCCTAACGGACGCATGCCCAAACTTCTCGGCGGATGCCATAAGTAATCGCGTTGAAGGCAACGAAGTGAGTCATTCTGTGGATGGTGCCTCCTGATGCGCTCATGGTTAGGCCTTAAAAACCAATGCCGGACAATGGGTGTTGGATCAAGCGACAATCCTTGACTAGGCGAGGCGAGATGATGTTCATTTCCGAACCTTGATCCGCGTGGACTGATGCCGACGGTAGCTGATGGCGTGATGTCAGAGTCACGATGATGCAGTCGACTCTGAAAGGTCGAGTGGCCGAGAATTGCTTGCTGAACGACCTGATATTGACTGATGGGTCATTGGTGGTTTTGATGTGTCCATCGGCGTCAAAATGTACCGCCATTGAGTGAGAATCGACGGCAACCTCTTTGCCCTTCTTGTTTTTCTTCGGTCGACAAACGACTATGCGTTGGGATAGAGCTCTCAAGGTCTTTGAAAACTCCGGTGACAACTGCATCATATCAATGAGGGGGACATCAAGGATGATGTTTTTGGCCATCTCGCGAATGTCGATAGGTGGAAGACCTTCTCAAGCGACAATGTTGGTCAATCCTTTGTGCTGTTTCTTGATCTTAAGGGCAACAGGGCCATCCAACGTAATCGGCTCTTCGATGGTCACAGTAGGCCGCAAGCTCGACGATGCTCGGGCATTGGTGTCAGCGTCAATGTTCTGGTCCACGGCTCTCGACAATATGACTCTCTCCTTAGCATTCGCACCAGGGATTTTGACCACTCAAGACTTGACTGGTTTCGTCACTTTGTTGACTTATGATGCCGGGCGTTGTAGAATGGTGTCCATCCACTTCTTCCTGTCCCCAGATGGTTGCAGATGGGAGACCATCGAGCTGAGCCTCTCAATCCGTTCGTCTAAGCTGATAGAGTCATCTGCAAGGATCTCTGCCATTGCTTCAACACAAGCACGCTGATGCACACTCGCCACATTGGACTCGATCTCCGGGAAATCATCAGCACCGACAGGGACCACATCGTCCGCTGATTCTACAGGCGTAAATTCAAAGTTGTAGGCGTCCATAGGTGTGTCCGATTTGTCCCACGGGTTAGTCAATACATCCTGTTAAATGGCAGCGAGTCCATCAAATGGTTGACCATCAAACTCCTGCACCAGGTAGATCTGTGCGGAGTGTACATCAATGACCCCTCTGGGCGGTCTAGCTCCTTGAGTGAAGCTGCTCGGGGACGGGAAAATCATTGCCTTGATGTAGGCCTGCTCCCAGGGTTGGAGCGAGCGATTGGAACACTCAGGACGACGGTGACCAGTCTGCCCACATACGATGCAGATGATCTCGCCATCGGCTGGATGTTTCTTTCCATTAACGTACTCATTAGACGATGTTGTTCGATCTAGAAGGTTAGGGAGGTTCCGATCTTTCTGACTGAAGTTGATGCCAGCGTCACGACCTGCTCTGTATGCCTTGGGGAACGATGGTCCTTGGGCCTGACGTGGGTATCCACCACGATTATTCCATCCGTTGTATGACTGCTGCTGTTGCGGATGTGCCTGCGGTTGATTGTTTGACTGCCATTAATTTGCTCCATTGAAGGTATTCTGCATAGGGGGACCGGTGAAGGTTTGACGCTGTCCACCGCCTTGATTCTGGTTAGCATAGCTCTGCTGGAATGGGGGGTTCTGCGCAGGTTGATTGAATGACAAGTGATTGACAGGTGCGATTTGCATCAAAGCGGATGGCACAGTCATCTGTTGTCAATTCATCAAACCCGAAAAATGTGTCTGAACTGACTGTGGCAAATTCATCTGGGACAGTTGTTAAGCAATGATTTGCTCCACTGGTTGGCCTGGATGCTGACGGGTGACGAAGTCCTCCAAGATCTTCGATCGAGCTTCGTCGATAATCCGCTTCTCCTCTGCCGCTCGATCTTCAATGATTTGGCGAGCATTCTGGATTATGGTGTAAGCCGTTTTCAGACTGGAAGCAGTCATTGCAGACATCTCCACTGCCTGACGTCAAAGATTGGCGTCAGCAAGACCGGTGACAAAACGACGTGTCAATGCAGTCAAAACGGTCTGTTCAGGCATTAAGAGAACGGTGGATCCCGATGCATCACGGCATCCAACTCGGTGCAAGGCTGAGACAGCTCGATTGTAATATGCCAACAGAGCCTCATCCTTTTCCTGGTGTAGGGTGTTGATGTCTGACGTGCCCGGGTCTTGGTCAATGATTCGTGACGGGAACCTTTCCTTCAATGCAGACTCAACTGTTGCCAGGTCGATCAATGTGGCCTCGTCTCTCGATGCTTTCTCCATGATCTGTGTCAAGTGAGGGACGGAATCTAAGTACGTGGCGGCGTCCTTTTCACAGAGCATGTTCAATGTCTGGAGGATCTGCGACGCGGGGAGATCGGAGGGATCATGTCCAGCTTTGCGAAAATCCCAATTCAGTCGGATCAACCATCGTGAGGCGGCGACTGATCCGTCAAACGTGCCGCACGTGAGATCAGGAAGTCGGCCAGCCATTGTGTCGGATTGTTGGATGTGGAATTGATTCAAGTACGTGGCAATCGTTCCGACACCTGGGTCAGTGGTGGGATAGTGATCTATGGGAATCAAGGAGAGGGTGCTCTGATTAGTGGTTGATGATGGGGCAGGGCTTGATGGAGGGGATTCTCAATCTCTCCACCGGTCGACTACGTTCGTTAGCTCCAGTTTGATTGTGGTAGAGACCTTCTTCGATCGCACACAACAAGACCTTCCGTCAGGGTGTCGATGTATCAGGGTCAGCAGTCCGTTATCAGGTATGGATCAGCAACAAACGATTGTCAGGTCAGTGATGAGGTACAAGTGATTGGTTATGAGTGATGGGTCGGAAAAAAGGTGACGGATTGATTCGGGATTGATGATAGATGGGTTGTTGTTTTTCTGGTTGTGGATTAGGTAGTTCTCAGGAGGTGACCTCTCCGTGGTCGATGCCCCTTCCCCGGAGTTACCCCACGGGTGCTTGCACCTGCCTACTGATTAAGGTGACGTAATGATGACTGTCAGCGTTTCAGGCAACACCGACTCAGCGATCTCAAGCGATCCGCTGTAGTTGATTCTGTGATTCTCTTCTTCGACGACAGAAAGCAGCACGGTCGACGCCAGTACTCTTTAGGGACGATTTCAATTAATTCGAATGATGAACTTGTGTACCTCGGCGTGGGAGCCAGAAAAAAGGCCGCGCAGGAGGGGCACGATCAAACGTAAGGATAGGCGAATTTTCTCTAAGCAATTGATTGATCATGTCTGATCTAAAAAAAAAACTAACTACGAGTGACGGCGATCGATTGTGGTAAGGTGGGTGTCTGAGTCGCATCGGAGTTTCCCCAACAGGGTGGTACGTCCACCTACCCCTTTCTCATACATGACATACAGAGACAGATGATGGTGGTGGTTGTATGTACCGCTGTCGGAGGTGTGGGGGGGGGGGAAAGGGTTTGAGGAGTGTGTAGGTAGGTACCTCAGTACAGAGTAGGAGATTCGCGAGATCCCTGTGGTTCAGCTCGCGAATCCCTGCTGGAGGAGGAAGGAGCCCACGGCAAAGAACCCTGCCAGAATAGAGTGACGGCCTGATCTGCTGCGTTTGACGTCCTGGGATTCCCTGGTGATGTTGGACCGATGGCGTCGCGGGTCTGCAAGATGAAGAAGGGCTGATGAGAGCCCAAGGGCACACCAGCCTCCCGAATTTCTCGTAGATGTGAATGTAATGAATGAATGGATGAATGCATGCATGGTGCGGCCCAACCTGGAGTGCTGGACCATGATGGATGGCACGGTTGTGTCGAATCCAGTTGTCCAAAGTGCTTGATTTGATTGATCAATCACTCATTCTACCTGTCGTACACTACTACTACCAACTCGGAACCCGTACTCGGCGTGTCATGACTATCCGTATGCAGTATGTAGTATGCCATCTATGTATCCGCCAAACAGAGGTGCTGTGCGGGTACAAGCAAGCCTGAAGGAGATCAAAGCAAAGGCCGTCCCGTCCGGCACATCACGGACCAGACGCAGAGGAAGCCAGCCAGCCGCCCGCTTCTGGCCTTCCTTGGTTCCTGGGGGTGGTGTGGTGTACCGTAGGCAGTGTAGCAAAGATTGACTGGCGACTGACGACAAGGTTGAATCAAAATAAATGCCTTGCATTTTTCCCCAGCCACAGCATATTCCCCGAATCCAGAACATCAGCATCAGTGGGGCGGGCCCCCGTGTCGTCGTGTCGCACCTCATTCGCCCAGCCACCCACACGCGCGGCCCTGGGACCGCCCCTGCACGCACCGCACCGCACAGCAGCACAGCACAGCACAGTACAGTGCGGTTGGGTTAGGTTGGATTGGATTGTTTTGGAGCGTGTGCCCTGGCCCAGCCGAACCCCTCCCCGTCGAGGTCGTCGCTAGCGCGCAGCCCCGTCGAACCCCCCCCCCCACCCCAGCCAAACGCACGGCGCAGAGGAGCTAGGCTGGGAAGGTCATGTAGGTACGGCAACGCAGCAGGGCTTTACCTGCCTGCCAAGGTACCTTGGTACGAGTACCTGTACACTAGCTACCCACTCACCCACCCATTTGCCATCTAACACTACGTAGTGCCTAGGTAGGTAGGTAGGTAGGTACGGATACTAAAGTATCTATCTAGGTAAGGAAGGCACTTCAAACAAGTGCTTCCCTCTCTAATCCAATCCAATCCAATCCAATCCAATCCAATCCGTACCTAGGCATCACAGACCAAGGTAGACTGGCTCTGCTCTGTCTGCCATCTGAAATCAATCTTGCTCTTTTCCTCCTCCTCCTCCTCCTCCACCTCCTCCATCTTATTTCCACCACTGCCAGCCAGCCTGCCAGCCTGCCAGCTCATACCTGGTCAGCCAGTCTCAACAAACAGGTTCAGGGCAGAGAGAGAGAGAGAGAGCTCTTACATAGTACAGCCTTTTGTTTCTTACTGGCTCTGCCTGGCCAGGCACCTTAGCTCCCCCCACCTCCCCTCCAATTGGCATCCTGTGCATGCCGCCCGACGCCAAAATACGGTCCTGAGCCGACATCATTCATCATACACGCCTGCGCCGCGCCGCCCGCACTCACTTGGCCGTGTTTCTCCCACACCACACAACGCAACGCTCTCTCTCTCTCTCCTCTACACACTCTCCCTCCTCTTCCACCTCTTCTTCCTTCACCACCTCCTTCTCCTCTGCATCGCTGCCGTTGCCATTCATTCCACGCCTTCGGCGTTGACTCGCCCGGCTCTGCTCTGTTCTCCTCTCCTTCCCCTCATCGTCATTCGTCATTCCGCCTTTGTGCTAGCACTTCTCTCGGCGCGCCCTGCCATTGTCTTTTCCTCGACCTCACATTGTTTTGATACCCGTCTTCAAGAACCCCGCCTCTTGTGAACAGCTCCCGACTTCAGCTATTCTCCTTCGCGCTCTGTGGCTCATCCGAAGCCCTTGCTTCATTACATGCCTTTTCTTCGACTCTACAAAATCCCGGCGGCATTGGTCCACTGAAGACGCACCGCTCGCTCTCTCACTCTCACGTACACCGGCAGGCAATCATAATAGGTAGCAAAAAAAAAACAAAAAAAAACCAAGAGCCACAGCCATGGCTACCCTCAAATCCAAAGCCCACCCCCTCAATGGGATGCACACGGCCGGAATCTTTGCCGACCCCAGCGTCGACGGCCCTTTGATTGGAACTCTGGTCGCCATCGTCGACCGCGCCAAAAACTTGCCCAACCGCAAGACCATTGGAAAGCAGGACCCCTACTGCGCAGCCCGACTCGGCAAGGAAGCCAAGAGGACGACGACGGACATTCGCGGAGGCCAGACTCCAAGATGGTAACCCTACCCGACCCTCCATCCTTGCCCCTCCCCGAAGCTTCACTCGTGTACTGACATGCATCTCCTCAGGGATCAGGAGCTTCGCTTCCCCGTCCACGACTCGCCAGATTACTACCAGCTAAAGGTGTCCGTCTTCCATGACGATAAGAAAACAGACCTCATCGGAGAGACGTGGATCGACCTGAGGGACATCATTGTGCCTGGCGGAGGCCAAAACGACATCTGGCGCAACTTGATGTTCAAGGGCAAGTACGCCGGCGAGGTGCGCATGGAGATTACATACTACGATCAACGCCCGAAACCCGAGAAGCCCGTTGCCAAGCCCAGGCCCGTCGAGGGAGAGCCTACCGACCACCACGGCACCATCCCCCGGAAGCAGATCAAGCGCCGACCGCTGCCATCCGACCCCTTCACTGGCGAGGCTCCCGCCGCCCCCTCTCCGGATCAAGCCCCGACCCCGCCCCGCACCGGCGGTCCCAGAGGTCCCAAGGAGACGAACACTCCTACGCCCCCGGCCCAGGAGGCAAGTCTCTCGGGCTCGCGCCCCATGCCAAAGGGGCCGAAGCCGTTACAGCCGGCCCAGATACCCACACAATCGCCCTTGCAGGCCATCGAATACACCACCAACTCTGCTCCCATGGCCCAGCCCAGCCAGCAAGACTTGCCTGCGCAGTCGCCTCAGACTGCTCCGCTGCCGCACTCGACAGAAGTGACACCACAGCACACGCCGAGACACGAGCGTTACGACAGTCCCGCCTCTCAGTACGACGACAGGGACTACAGCCCGAGATATTCATCTCAGGAAATCGTCAACCAGGCTCACTACCGCCAGGGTGCCGAGCCACCGCGCGAAATGCTTTACTTGGAGGACCAGCGGCAAGCACCGCCCGTCGATGACCATCGCCCACCACCTCCGCCCGCGCACAGAAGCCGCGGAAACTCTCAGGACATGGTTGTGAGGGCCGCCGCCTACGACACTCCTCCCAAGCCGGCGAATGCCATGAGGCAAGATGTTCTTCGAAACGAGGCTCATCGCATGTCCTTTTCCTCGGCAGCGTACCCTGGGCGGCCCACCTACCGTGGTTTCGATTCGGCACCTGCCGTCACCAACGCGCTTCCGGCCCCCGAGGACCACCACGAGCCGTCTCCTACGAGGCATCACTCGTACGATGTTCATGCAGAGTACAGATCAATGCAGCCCACGGTCGAAGACGTGCCTGAGTTGCCTCACACTTCTGCGGATCCTCACCAACGAAGAATCTCGCGTGCGCCTCCATACGAAGAGACGGGTTACGGCCAGGAACATGACCAGCTTCCGCCACAGCCACCACCTCAGCAGTTCCAGCAACAACAGTTCCAGCAGCAGCAACATCAGCAACAGCTTCAGCTTCAACATCAACAGAATCAGCATCAGCATCAGTATCAGCATCAGTATCAGCATCAGCAGCATCAGCAGCATCAGCAGCATCAGCAGCATCAGCAGCAGCAGCAGCATCAGCAGCATCAGCAGCACCAGCAGAAACAGCAGCATCAGCAGCATCAGCAGCATCAGCAGCATCAGCAGCATCAGCAGCAGCAGCATCAAGCGATGCAGTTATCTCAGCGCCGGAACTCGTACACACCCCAATATGACGAGATGGGATACGATCAAGGTTACGACAAAGTGCCTAGTCCTGCGCCCCTGAACATCGGTGGCAGGGGAAGTGCAGGCTCCTCTCGTCAAAGAGGCGCCTCGCCGCAGCCCGGGTACGGGCGAGGGGACGAGATGTCTCATGCGGGCCGATACAGCACGTCTCCTCACCCAGAATACCAGCCGAGAGGAGACGAATTGGTATTCGCAGGCCGAGGCGGTGCTTCCCCCGGACACTACAGCACGTCCCCTCAGCCGGAAAATCAACAAGATTACCAGCCTAGAGGTGATGAGCTGGTTCTTGCTAGCAGAGGAAGCGTGTCGCCGGGCCATTACAGCACTTCCCCGCAGCCTTACGTGAGGGGGGACGAAATGGCTCGCCGGCAGCAAGTCTCTCCTGTTGCGACCCGGGATTTTGCTCCTAGCCCGATGGAGGGATCGCCGTACCACTCGCACCCTCGCAGCCAGAATCAACTCGCTTCGCAGCGGTCTGAGCTGGGAGGTACCGAGGTCACGGCTCATAGCATGCCCGCTGTACCGGCCTCGTTGGTGCCGGGAGCCGACCCGACAATCTCTCAGGAGGTTTCGGATCGCATCTACGACGAGAGACGTCAACAGCGGCGCTATACTGATCAGGGTACGGTGATGCCGCATCGCGGGAGACAGCAGAGCGAGCCTATCGGATACGACGGCATTTACACGAACCAGACGTACGTCCCGCCAGGCTACAACCCCCGGGCGTCGGCGTACGGCGGCGCGCCTCCCCCCGACATGAACAGAGGACGGGGACCCTCACCGAACCCGATGCGGGGACGGGGCGCTTCTCCCAATCCCATGATGGCCCGGGGCTCTTCTCCTAACCCCATGACGGCGCGGGATGTCTCGCCCAACCCCATGAGAAGAGGTACTTCGCCTCAGCCCCCTCCCCAGCACATGAGGCCGCGAGGCGTCTCGCCCAACCCTCCTCACACGCAGCACACGATCAGGCGGAAGTCTGTTAGTCCAGCGCCGCCTCCAACTGAGCATCGCAGGTTGTCCGGCATCCCCTTTGGCCCGGATTCATACGACATGCTCAATCCGGCAGTATCGACGACCAACAGCGACATCTCGAGGCCCGACCCCGACGAGAAGATCATCACCCATGACGGACGTGAAATCGACCCGTCGGATCATCTGCCCATGGACACCTGGGCCCCGGAGCCGGAACCAAAGGGTCCCAAGACGCCGGCCTCTGCGTCCACCCGATCAAGGGCGTCTACTGCAGGCGCTCAGCCCCCGCCTACGAGCGGCCGTCGGCAGCTCCGCATCGCAGGCCGGCCCCAGTCCCAAGCCTCGCCAGTGACGTATAGCTCGGACCCGTACCACGTCCCGGGCACTCCGCCGAACATGAGCAGCGGTGGCCGAAACCGGCTCCAGAAGAAGACGCAGCGCATGTCTGCTCTCCCGTCGACATCGCCTGCGGGATCCAGCCCTCTGGCCCCCATCTCATCACACAACTACCAGGACAACGGTGGCGACTTCACGCCGCCACGCCTGCCGAGGGCGAGCACATGGGACTACCCCAGCGAGAACCACGCGCCACAGTACGGCAGCTCTCCCGGAGGAGGAAACTACGGCGGCGGTGCACCCCCGATCCCGGCCAAGGTCCCCTTGCCCATGATGAGCGGCGCGAACGGAGACAACGAGTGGGCGCTGATGCAGGAAATGAGCCGCATCGACATAGGTGCCGGGCGCTCCAGGCGTCATCGGCACCACTGAGTAACGGCGTGTGGTTAATGGCGTTGACAATAGAATCGTCTTGTACTTGTACTATACAATGGGTTACGGGGCTATGTTTTCTGAGATTGAGCGATGCTTACTTGGGTGAAGGAACTGAAAAATACGGCTTGGGTAATGGGGCTGGACGGACTGGTAATGCTGTAGACAGCCGGAGATTGATTTGCTTGCATTCAGCATGTTCGATATCGTGTGTGTGTGTGTGTGTGTGTGTGTGAAGTCCATCGTCCGTACGGTCATCATGCTACATTCACGATTGCGGGTGCGAGATTCAAGTGATGGACCCAAAACCTCAATAAGCTTGCCCAGGAGTGTACAGCAAACCCCGCAGTCGCGCTTGTCAACAGAGCCATGTCATGTCATTGAGACAGAAAGGAAACCATTTCCTGCCGGCAACTTGCGTCGGAAATAGTGTTAACTCAATGAAGCATGTGTTTTATATTGCTTGGGTGGGTGGGAAGGCGGTTCCGCCCCCTGCCTCGGGAATCCATGTCTGTACTCGTCTAGTCTTGCCGCCAGCTTCGGCTTCACCTTCTGGGAGGAAGCGTCAGCCACAATCATGATTGTGCTTTATCTGGTATATGTAGGTGGGCCAACAAAAAGCTGTCGCGCCCTTCGGTTGACGAGCATGGCGCCACTTCCTGCTTTCCCTTCATTGGCGAGGCAATAAAAGGGCACGCGACTCTGCTCAAAACTCCTCGTTTTCGTTCTCTCATCCTTTCCCGTCTGAACACTTTTACATTATCCAACCCAACTTTCCAGCGTTCATGTCGGAATGGGGTCCAAGACACCTGAAGAGCAGATTCCTGGAGGCAATGGTATGGATCGTTGACTTGTTCCCACTTGCAACAAATACTTACCAGTCACAACAGGTGGTCCGCTCTCGGCCGGCCCTTCCTCCGCCGGCGGCGAGCCGCGTGGCGCGCACCTCTCCCGCGATGGGGATTGTAGCCTCGGAGGCCAGGGCGGCGACGACGACGATGACGCTGACGATGACGAAGTTAGCTCCAGACCGTTGATGACAGCTGGCGACGGACCCAAGAAAAAGAACAAGAAGAACAGGAAGAAGAAGAAGAAGAAAAGTAAGCCTGCTGCTGCCAGCGAGCAGTCGTCGCCCCCGAGGGTGCCGCTGTGCGACCTCTTCCCTTCAGGAGAATACCCCGCCGGCGAGGATCTCGCCTACGACAGAATCCCTCAATCAGACGCGAACACAGCCCGCACAACGGCCGCGGAGCTGCGATATCAGAGCCGCAAGCACCTCGAAGACCCCGCGCTCCTCAACGACTACCGCAAGGCCGCCGAGGTGCACCGCCAGGTCCGACACTGGGTTCAGGAGGCCGTCCAGCCCGGTTGGACGCTCCTCGACGTCGCTACCGGCATCGAGGACGGCGTGCGCTCACTCCTGGCCAATCAGGGGATCGAGCCCGGCGACAACTTGAGGTCCGGGATGGGGTTCCCGACGGGGCTGTGCCTCAACAACGAGACGGCGCACTACACGCCGAACCCCGGGCAGCGGGACGTCGTTCTGCAGTACGGGGACGTTATGAAGGTCGACTACGGCGTGCAGGTCAATGGGTGGATCGTCGACAGCGCCTTCACCATGAGCTTCGACCCTGCGTACGACAATCTCCTGGCAGCGGCCCGGGACGCGACGAACACGGGGATCAAGGTAAGACACGCTTTTCAAGAATCGCAGAGACATGTGACAACTGACAGCATCTCAGGCCGCCGGCATCGATGTCCGCATCTGCGACGTCAGCGCCGAGATCCAGGAGGCCATGGAGAGCTACGAGGTTGAGATCCGCGGCCAGACGTACCCAGTCAGGGCGGTACGCAACATCTGCGCCCACGACATCAAGCGTTACCGTATCCACGGCGGCAAGTCGATCCCCTTTATAAGGAACAACGACCAGACTAAAATGGAGGAGGGCGAGATCTTCGCCATTGAGACGTTCGGCACGACCGGCCGCGGCAAGTTGTACGACGACGTGAGTACCCGTCACCCCCTTCCCCCCGCTTCCATCGACAATGCACCGGATATGGTATCAAAGCGGCTGAATTGCGATTGATAGGTCGGTGTCTACGGATACGGACTCCGAGACGACGCCCCCGCGCAAGTGAGGCTACCCTTCGCCTCCGCGAACCGGCTGTATAAGACGATCAAGGAACAATTCGGGAGCATCGTCTTCTGCCGCCGCTACCTGGACCGTCTTGGTTTGGATCGGTACTTGGCCGGGGTAAGTGTTCCTTCTCCCATCTCAGCGTAATTATCGAGGGAAGGCACCGTACTAATGGGTTGGTCCACGACAGCTCAGCTGCCTGGTCTCGCATGGCGTTCTCGAGTCATACGCGCCGCTCGCGGATATCAAAGGATCCTACACCTCGCAGTTTGAGCACGTAAGTGGGATCACCGACACAGTATTCAATAGAGAACCGAGGAATGCGTAGCTGACATTTCATAGACGATCTTGCTGCGAGAGTCCAGCAAAGAAATCGTGAGCCGGGGAAGTGACTACTGATTAGGGGAGAGGACGAGAAGAATCATGAAGATGAGAGACCATCTTCGCTCCTTTGTTTGGATGCAGTATACGGCTTGCAACCTCGGCTTTTGGAATTCAGGGGCGGGTTCAACACCGCCTACGGGAAGATGCTTCATTGAAGCAAGGAGAACAGCTTCAACGCTGTCTTTGCCTGACGCGGGCCCATGGCCCCAACGCATTTCTACATTCGCTATAACAATTCATTAATTTGTTTCTTCCGGAAACTCATCCTCGTCGCCAAAACATGCTTCGGCGATGAGACTTACACGAGTGGGACTTGCGCTTTCCCCCTTTCGGGGGCAGGTCTGTTATCCAAGTAACGGAGACGGCACTCAATATGATCTTGCCCTAATCCTGGTGCATCAACTTGGCAAGTTACCGTATCATGGATGAAAAGCCTTTTAGGTCCTCGAGCATCGAATGTTTAACTGCTGTGTTGTGGAAGCGGGAGACCAGGGGGGGAGATCGCCGATGTAACCCGTGTTAGTCCAAGCCGGGCCGGAAACATTTCGCCGACTTTTTGTTCCGGACGAAATCCCTTATAAATCCCATCGTCCCCCAGTCTTGACTTCCGAATAGTAAACCCTGCCGTGCAAGCTCGTTCAATAAAAGCCGTCCATAGACGCCAATGCCTTGAAGTTTCGAGTTCTCGCCTCGCAAACCATCAACACCATTCCATCTCCCCACCGTTCCGGTCCAAGACCTGCGACGGTCACCATGACGTCCATCCCTCCCAAGACCCTGGAGGTCTCGCCCGGCATAACGTGCGTGTGCTTTTGCTCCCGCGCGGCGCGGGCGGACCTTGCATCACAGCCGAGTGATGCCGTCCATTGGGCTGTGGGCACCTTATCCTACACATGAGGATGGCAAGGTAGTGCAAGACTGGCGGAACGGCTCTGGCCCCTCTCCCATCAACCAGTCGTCTTCATCATGGGACGATGCCAAAACCGAGGATCGGCGCCAGTTTGCAGTGTCTCAGGTCGATGGCCATATAAAAGAATTGCTTCAAGTCGTTGTCCTATATACCCACAACGGGAAAGCATGCACCGCCGAATGCTCCCACTCATGTCTGGAATATACCGAGAGCCTCCACGTCTGCGACATAATACCGTCAAGTTCTTCCGTAGAACGGCTTCGGGCTATGTCTGCCCAGGCAGTCCTGCACGCCAGGCGTTATCGTCTTCCCCAAAGCTGTTCGCTCTGGAGTTATTACTTCCGGCTTGCTCGAACAGAGCTTCATTTTTGGATCTCTCAAGAATGCTAAGCATCGACCACCCGCGGGATGCATAGAGCGACCAGCTGAGAGATGATACCCGAAGCAACCATTCGAGAGATACCCAAGGCTTTTACAGAAGTACATCTCTGCCCAAAAGCCTCGCCTTTCTCTGATTGAAGCATACAAAGCCGCTTCTGAACAACAGGCAAAGTACTTGGCATGGAGACGGTCCTGGATAGACCTGAATCACGGCCAACTTCAACGTCTGTCTCAGTTGCATCCGTCGACATCTTTCGACCATTGGATGGCTCGTGGTCTCCGGGAAGCCTACGCTGTCGAGTTATTACCTTGCAGGAAAAGGACAGACTTTTCCATCTCTTCTCCATCCGAGAGGTGATCTTTCTTTCATTCGAAGACCATATCTTTGTTGGCTGCGTAAACTAATACATTGGGCCATCATTTCAGGTGGCTGATGTTGTTTTGTTGTTGTTGCTGTTGTTGCCAAAGGTAAAGGTCTGCGTCCAGTCAAAGCCGATGTCGACGTCGGCCATGGACGACCAATCGCCGCCGAGCTCTCCCTCCAGGCTGCCGGAAAAGTGGACGACGTCGAAAGCGTTCGCGCTAAACTCGACGGTCCCAAAGGGAGGAGGCGCCGGCTGCTGCTGCTGCTGCTGCTGCTGGGGGGATCCCTTGTTCCATGCTTCCGGATCGGCCGCCTTCCAGCCCCGCGACAGGGCAATGGTGATCTTGCCAAAGTACGGCAGGACGACGTCGTACCTGTCCGGGCCGGCGTAGGCGCCACGCGCGGCCTGCGCGAGGAGGCCCCAGCACCTCGGCCGCCTGGCCGGCGACCTTGCACCGCGTCAGGCTCGCCGTGCGCCGCAGGCTCATTGTAAGCGCCTCGATGAGCGGCCAGCCCCCGTCCCTCTCTTCCTCGTCGTCCGGCCTCCCCCCCCGGACCCGGTCGACAGCAGGCGGATCACCAGCGTGACGCCGGCGCCGAAGGCCTGGAACTCGAGCGTCTCGCACGTGAGAAACAGGCCGTTGCCGCAGGCCTTCAGGCCGAGATAGGCGGATACCAGACGCCGAGACGCGGCGACGGCCGATACGCAGCTGGACCCGGACCCGGCGTCGGCACCGAGCATAAAATGCAGGTGCAGCGGCTTGGCGATGAGGAAGTAATGCACCTTTGTCACTTGCTGGGCGTTACAGCTGCGCGAACGGCTGGTCCGCCGGCGGCGGCTCGTGCCATCCAGCCATCGGGCATCAGGGCCCGGCACCCCTCGAGCTCGTGGCCGATCTGCACAGTGGCGGGATAGCTCGGCCGCGGGCTCTGGTTCCTCGTCACCACGGACGCGGGCGAGGTCATACAATCTGAGCTGGAGCGTGCGGAGCGGGCTGGATCGGCCTCTGTTGCCGTCGTCGTGGTCGCGCTGTCCGGCGCTAGGAGGGACGGTGCTCGGCAGGCCCAGGATCAGCGCGAAGGTGGTGTCGAGATGACAGATCTCGGTCCAGATGGCTACTTTGCGGTCTTCTTCTCCTCCTCCTCCTCCTTTTTGGTCTAGAGCGCGATGGAGACGCAGGAGCAGCGCCCCGTCGGCCGCGCGGCGGACGCTGAGCCAGGCTTGGCGCGGCCAGCCCATGTTCAGGTAGAGCTTCTGCTGGATGAGCCGGGCCTCGATCCCGTGTAGAGTCTCCCCCCCGTGCCGGCCGACGCCAGCAGACTGTCGGCTGTTCGCATGTATGAGGCGAGAAGAGTCTCCCGTGACAATCCACACCTCGACAGCTGCAGCGTCTTCGGCGCCTGTTGGATACACAGTGACAGCCAGAGCAGGGCCTTGGCCACAATGCATGGGCTGCCGGAACTCACCATGTGGGACAGAAACAGAGCGGCAAATTCGACCCCGCCGGTCTGGAGAGTGCGCATGGTCGGAGGCAGGGCGCCATACTGCCAGGGTGGCCAGATGGGCCAGTATTGCACTGTCGCCACGAGGACTGTCAACAGATCCTCGTCCTGCAGCATCAGGGACTCGGGCAGATGGACAGCGTAATAGGTCATCACACGGCAAAGATTATTAGGCCGCCGCTGTCAACACGCTTAAAGACAATATCAAGTCAGAGATCGATCTCACCCAAAGGTCAAAACAGACTTCAGTCAACAAGCTTCTAGCGGCAACTGCAGAGGCAAAGGATGGTTTAGACGTAAAATCATAGTCCTTCACACGTAATAGCAAGAAAGCCATCATACGCGATATCATGAATAAGGTAGCTAAATAGGCTTATCACTTCAAGAAGGTAATATTACCGTACAATATAACCTGGTTCATGCTGCTCTGCCGTAGGCAGGCATCTGCTCCCTACTCAATGTCAGTGCTAGTAGAAAACCATCAGTATCTCTCGTTGATTCTGAAACAGGTCGCTATAGGGGATCTTAAAACCTACAGTAGCATGCTCAAGAAAACCGCCGATATTACCAAGTGTAATATATGCCGCAACGCCCTCCATTAGATACAGTTCACATTCGTCCTCCAAACCGTGCCTGAAGGTCACTACACGTGCTTATCTTTCTCAAGTTCCCGCTGGTGCCCCAGTTTCATTCTTATGTTTTTGCGGTACTAACGCCGGTTATGTCTGAAGAGGGCGACCCGCTGAAGCAGGCCCCTTGTACATGTTCTAACTCGCACAAACGCGCCGCATATCCACTTTTCTTGGTCAGACGGTGTAAGTATAAGGAAACCCTGGCAAGGGCCCGGAAAGCGTTGCCGGCGGCCGGAATCAACCTAGCGACCTCTGGGCTCCAAAGGCCTTGCCAGGTGTAAGGTAGAAATAATATATATATATTAGATAAACAGATTCTCCTACCTAAAGGTGAGGAATTTGATGATATGTGTATTTGACCCTTATGGCCGGGTATTTTAGGCCAGAAAATAATGGATAGTTAGGCATACACATACATGAATAACATATACGAATGAACAAAAGACTTTTGCCGTATTACGTACTTTAAAAACACAGCCTGTTACTTGTTAGGTTGTGACACAGAGTCTACTTGCGCTTGGTTGGCGACCCACGTGGTGCAACTAGATCTATGTGTAGAGTCGCACTCGTCTAAGACGAACTAGACGAACTGACATCAAGTGCAGCAGACAGACGCCGGGCTAACAACATGCCCCGGCTGGATCCGGTCCTATCATTACGGGCTTGCGCCGATTGGATGACCTGAGCCTTGCCCCGGGTATCTTCTCTCCAGCATCCCGTCCAACACGACATGATGGACAGACCCAACCCCACCCACGTCCGCCAAGATGCACCAACACCATCCAGCGTACCATTCCCTTGGCCGTGCCTGTTGGGGGCCACAGGAAAGGTTTGCCGCGTCGGCTAGAGCTTGCCGGGGACAGCTAGCTAGCTGCCGGGCAGGACATACAAAAGACCAACAACTCAGCAGGCGACGAGAAAACGTAAGCTGCGACATTGTCAACTGCGATCTCCTCACTACATCGACGACAGGATGCTGCACCCCCTGTCGGTTCTCGTGCGAGTTTTGCTCCTTGCGGGCCCTGCCGTTGCCGCGCCTTCGGCTTCGCGCCCCCTTTGGAGACGAGCGGACGGCAACGCCTGTGCAAAGATTGTCAAGGCCTACGGCGGGGCCGCGTTGGACAACACGACAGGTATGTCAACCGTGACCTTTCCCGCGAGGTGTGCACGACGATGGCGATGGCGGACGCGAACTCACGTGCGTGGTGCATGTAGACAAACTTGCGGTGAGACCCTCCTTGGCGCTCGACTGCCTGCGCTCGGTCCCGGTCGATGTCGAGAGGGACGTTGCGCTTGTCGAATACCTCAGACCATGGCTCGAGTTCCAGAGCACCGTCGGCATCCTGCCAACCCCCCCAGAGGGGTATCTCTACCCCGGCGTCGACATCTTTGGGGGGCTCGCCAATATCACCCAGATACTGAAGGCCGGTGGCTACCAGTCACAGCTCGACTTCGCAGTCGACCTGTACTGGCTGATCAATGTCAAGCCCCGTGACGGCCACCTGGTTTTTACCCCTGTGATAGGCACTTTATTCAGTTTCGAAACGCCGGCGCTCTTCGTGTCGATCTCTGAGGATGGTATCGCAAATCCCAAGATCTACCTTCACTGTAAGACGATGGATGATTCCGTACCTATTTGACGAACGAGACCAGCTGACCCCGGGCTAGCCGATTACAAGCAAAGTGTGGAGCAAGGGTATATTGCTTCTGAGGTCGTGAGACTCGATACGGTCCCCATTGTCGACCACGTCCAGCAGCGATCCATCGACAACTCCCGAGACCAGGACCCTGACGCAGCGTATAACAGCCAGCTATACAGTGCTGCCCTGGAGAACGTCCTCGAGACTACTAGGGCCCGTCAATTCCTATACACCAACCTTGCAGACGAGAGTGTGATCGAGTTCGCCAACGCCACCAAAGCAACCATCACCAACACCGCCTGGGTGGCGACCAACTTCTCCGGCATTGACTCTGTTGAGGCTGTGCACAAGCGCTTCGAGGTTCCTGGGAAGACCGGCAGGACAGAAGTGCCTATCCGCCACGTACGGCCAGGCTTCGTACCGGCCCTAGCAGGATACCCCGAGGCCTTCGTCATCCACAAGAACAGGTACCAGAGCGGCTACCTCTTCAACGAGTCAGCCCTAAAAGACACTGCCGTCCTCGCTGTTAACCTGTTTCTATCGCCAAACCTGACAGGCGGCGAGGCCGCCCTCCCATCCGACGTTCTCGCAGACCTCCTTGACTTCAGTAGGGTCAGTGTCGAATTCGTCGAGAGCAGCAGGAAGCAGGGCAAGTCCAGGCTCATCATTGACCTCCAGGGCAATGGTGGAGGCCTCATGTGGAATGCCATGTCCTTGTACGCCACCCTCTTCCCCAACAATAGTAAGGCGCACATGAAGATGCGCGTGCGTGCGCACCCCCTCCTAAACTGGGTCGGGACTATGCTCGGAGAGATGGGCGCCGATATCAACACCATGCCCTACCCGGTTGGGACCAGCGGCTTTCTCGATAAGGACTTGAAGAACTTCACAGACTGGAGCAGCTTCTATGGCCCCAACAAGATCGGCGAGGATGAATACACCAACATCATCCAGCCCCAGGAGGTGTCCTATGCTGCCGATGGACTCCCGGGCATCTTCGCCATCCCCGAGCCCTGGTTCAGGCCCGAGGATACCGTTATTGTGACTGACGGCCACTGCGCATCCGCCTGCGCCTATCTTGTTGGTATAATGACCCGTGAGCTCGGTGTTCAGGTCGTTGCCATGGGCGGTCGTCCTATCGATGCGCCCATGCAGGCGGCTGGCGGCACGAAGGGCGGCCCCGTCATCGCGCTCGGCAGCTACCAGAAGCTCTGGCCGGCCCTCGGCCCCGTCAAGCCGCCCGAGGGCATCGACGTAACACCCTTCGCTGAGGCAGACCCGCCGCTCGCCGGCATGCCCACAGATGGCTGGACTGTCAACTCCGCAAACATCTATCCCGACGACGACCTCGGCGCGCCCGTGCAGTTCCGATACGAGGCGGCCAACTGCAAGCTATTCTACACCTGGGACACGTTGACCAATATGACCAGCCTGTGGTCTGCGGTGGCGGACGTGAAGTGGAACGGGGCCAGGTGTGTCAAGGGCTCGACGACCAACGACGACGGCACGATGGGCGCGTCGGCCCCGGGCTACTCTGAAAAGGTCTTTTCGGGCTTCGCGTGGGCCGCTGGCCCCGGCGACGTGGCCGAGGGACCGCGGTCTGGCGGGAGCAACAACGACAGTGCCGGGACGGGTGATGGAGACGATAGCGCTGCTGGCTCCCTACGGGCTTCCTGGGGCGTGATGTCTCTCGCGGTTGTCGCGACGACGGTTCTAGTGTCTGCCGTGTAGAATCGGCGAGATGGGTTGAAAGACATGCAGCCAGCATTGACGGCCTCCTCCGGCTTGGAATCACACCACACGCCCCTCCTTCGCTGGACTTGCCTTTCCGTGGTCCCGGCCCCTGCGCCAAACCGACAACCCACATCATTATCCCCGCCGACTTCAGGGGTACAAAGAAAAGACTGGCTCAAGGGCTCAAAACAATGACTAGGTAGTGCAGGGGCGATGTGTTTGTATCTAGAAAGTCTGGTTGTATCCTGAATCCACAACTCCGTACCCGCCAGCTCAAAAGGCCCCAGCCGCTCCTCCGGGTCCCACTGAACACCATGTGTCAATCGACCTATCCTGGCCGGCGCAGATACGAGGAATGGAAACTTACTGGTCGAGCTACTTATGCCAAACTCCCTTGCCAGCCGCATCTTTCTCTTCACTAAGGACGCAGATGACAAGTCAGCGACCAAACGGCGGCGTGTTGGAGTGTACATATCTGACAGAATTACTCACCTCCGTCGATCCCCTCGTGCACCTTTTCGGCGTTGGCAACTCCAGACTCCCATACCTTACAGCACCACAGTGCTACGAGCATGTCGAACTGGGCGCGCGGCAGGGGCGCCGTGACGACCAGGCTGTGCTCGGTGGTATCATGCATGGAGGCAATCGTAGCCCCTTGCGCATCCGCCCACCTGTTTTTGCTGATACTGAACACGGGGGCGCTGTCCTTGACAAAGTTGGGTATGCTGTACTTGCTGGTCTTGCCTCTCATGTCGACGGGCAGAACAGTCGTGCACGCCTTTCCCGGCAAGCGGCTCTTCTTGAGGCCCAGGTCCAGAAGGCCCGGGACGCGTCGGCTCGCACGCTCGATAAAGTAGTGAGGCGAGTCGGACGGCAGCTTCACGTAGCCGCCGGGTCCCGAGCGCATATATCGCAAGTCGTATATATGGCGTTGGCGTCCCGAGCCATCTTGCTTCGGCTCGACGCGCGAGAGCTCTACCTCCGTGGTGATATCCGAAAGGCTTGAGATACCAAGGCTGAGATGATACAGCGGCGGCGAATCTGCCGTCAGAGCGTGGATCGACTGGCCTGCTATGACGAGAGTCGTGGGGGGGCACACCTCCTGATACGGCTGCGAGACCGCGTCGTAGGGTGGCAGAGACGTCTCGGTCGAGTCACGGGGTTCGGCCATGGTGCTGTCGGGAGATCCGAGAATCCTGCAATCGGTCGATATGTGCTGCAGCCCTGGTGGCTTCACAGGAGTGTGCACTCTCGGAAGTGAAAGTAAATAAAGGGGAAAGGCAGGGGAGAGTTACGGATACGGCCCTCCTTGGTGGGCTAGCTAGATAACAAGAATGGAGCGGATTAGTCATGGGAAACGATTAGAGTAACACGACATATAGTAGCACCGGCCATAGATCATGTGCCAGAGCAGCAATGATAGTACTACTATTGTGCAAGCGAGGAACGTGCCTAGGATAGCTAGGAAAGAGACCCATGACGCCCACATCAGGACCTGTCATAAACTCCAGGATACTGCCACGCCGGTACGGTACAAAAGAAGAACAGCCATACGAAAAAGAGACCGGCAATCCGCCTGGCCGTCGACGGGGGCTTGCTGCCGAGCCTGCCGAGCATGCCCCCGCCATCTACGCCAAGAACATGCTCGCACAAGCACAGGGCCCAGTTCAGGGCGAAGAAAAAGAACTCGGATGCAGCATGCGCCCTGCGGTACAGGACCCAGTTCGCCAGCGCGTGGCCGGCCGCAGAAAGCAAGAAGACCCACAGGGCGCGAAGCGCCTTGGGCAGAGGCGGCGTGTAAGCCGAGAACGGGACGACATGCAGCCGGTGCCAGAAGACGCCCCAGAAGCGGCGGAGAGTGTAGGCATCCCAGATGGAGCCGAAGAGCGGTGGTCCCGCCCAGTCGCTGGGAGATCCCCAGTTCAACACCGAGACGAAGAGTGCGGCGGATAGATGGTGCATCGTCGTCAAGCCGCAGTACGTAACCCATATCCAGTGCGTGCTCGTGATGGCTCGGAGGATATAGTCCGGGTATGCGAGCCCTGGAGAAGTCCAGGGACTCGGAAGGACGGTCCGCTTGTCGGGCGCAAAGCTGTGGATCCCGAGAGGGAGGGAGCGCAGTGTCCGGAGGAGTAAGATCTCAGATATCGACCAGTCAACAAGCCAGAAGACCAGGGCTCTCGAGATACGGCCTAGGCCGAACGAGATCCGGCGCTGGTATCCCAGCGTTGCACCCGTGGTGGGTCGGGGGCCGCAGGGCTCCAGCATCCGGATATTACACCAGAGCAGGGTCGTTGCCTTTAGCTGCGCAGAGAGAGGAAGACCGGCCGTACTGATTCCCTCGCCCAGGAGCAGGATAGAAGTCGTGTGCGCCGTCACCCCGATGGCAAAGGGCACAGCAAGCAGGGGCAGCTCGCGCAAGGCCTCGCCACTGGCTCCCAGGCTCGCAGCAACTGCGAGAACGTGCAGGGCGGCCAGAATCGTCCTCGGTCGTCTTGATTCATGTCGCAGGCCGAGGAAAAAGAACAGGGCGGATATGAAGAACCAGCCAACCGGCCACGCAAAGATGATGGCCGCCATGTTCCAGCAAGATGACCGGAAGGCAGCCGTCACGCCACACAGTCAGCCAGCCGTGATGGAACTTATAAACCGTTGCCCGAGAGTGGAGAGACTGAGAAGACCCATCACTCTGCATAGAACCTACGGCTACCTACCCCAGCAACATTACTCCCAACGGAAGGTGAGAGCCGGGTTGGTCCAACACCACAATGTATTGCAATGCAATACATGGGCCCACCGGCCACGAGCTCCAACTTCCAACGCGGCTATACTACAATGACACATGATGCTTGGCAGGCGGGCAATGGACCACACGCAGCCAAGGTAGTAGATCAACGTAATAAATCAGCGTAATAATTAGCAGAGCGGCGCCGGGCCGCGCCGGGCCTGTAGTCAGCTTATTTCTCCGTGCCGTATTTGTAATTCCTGTCCGTGATCATGCTCAGGTACGGATACGGCGGTGGCCTAAAGTCGAACCGAAATGATGGCCAGGGTCCTAGGAACTTACATGGGTCAAGTTCGTGATGGTTCAACATGAGCTGAGGCACGGACCACCGTCAGCGTAGCACCGGGGGTCTCGCTCTGCGACTTGGCGTGGTCAGTCTTGAATCTTCCAACCAACACAGTCAACCCAGTGACACTTACAACTTGCGAGAATCCACTCAACAACTGCTGGGCCGGGCGAACACTGCGTCAAGACAGCGGCAGGATTAGACCGGGATGAGTCTTTCCCATCGTGGCTAATATACAGTCGGGCGCTTTCCGTTCGCAACTGCGGCGTTGAGTCAATGTTGTGGTTGTTGTCGGCGCAGGCCTCAACTCTATGTCATGGCGGCAGGGGCGGAGCTCTTTCTGTAGATCACCTCTGAGCGGAGTACGTGACGTGGGGAGCCGTAGGCTTCGAGCTTGAGACCACATATTCCACCGTCGTTAGACATTGTACAAGCCCTCGAATCACCCAGCATTGATTGTATTGTTTGCCGTCTCCGTAGCCTAACCGTGCCGTCACGAGGTGAGAAAGTGTGGTCGAGGGAGCAGGACAGAGCCGCCCCAAACCCAAGCTTCTTGCGTCGACACGAGACGCATGATCTGTGTCATGGTTGCCAGTTGGCCCGGACGGGCTCGTAGTGTTGCTCTCTGCCTGCATGGCGGCCGGCTGGCCGGTTTGTCTTTTCTTTGCCTCTCATCCGGGCCCCGTGGGTTTTCGATATCGCATAGCCGGGCGGCCGCATGGGTCTCTAGAATGGGTACTAGCGAGAGAACGAGTTAGGTCTCACCTCGTGACTGTCGAGTGGCGCCAGTTTTTGTCGATGCATGTAGATGTGTGTAAGCCGGCCCTGGGAGGTGAGGAGGGCCTGTCAGAGTGCTGATACAACCAATCAACCAACGTGGAAACAGACATCGAGATTGAATCGACGACGCAAGCAGGCCGAGGTTTCTTTATTGATGAGGTAGGCTACGGCAATAGATATCATGATAAATAGCCGTTGAGCCCCCGGATGAAAGCGTCCAACATCTGTTCTAACGACACACACCATCCATCTACACGAAAGGTTTATATTACCACCCAATAAATACCACCAGCAGCCACAATGCCTCTCGCCGCCCTCCCGGTGCTCCTGTACTCCATCTTTACCATAACGGTCCCTGCCGTTGGTCCCATCATCGACTGCTATGTTCGTCACAAATGCAGGATCGCCCCTTCGAACGAGCCCTTCTCGACCGAAGACCTGGCGAGCTCCATCATCCCGGGCCTGAACGAGACCGTCCAGATGCGTGCCGCGAGCGAGGGCCTTCTGGAGACGGCCGCCGCCACGGGCTACTGCGGCGTTCCCCAGTACAACTTCGACATGTGTAACGCCGACCTGGGCAAAGTCACTATCTACACCTCCATTCCCGGAGCCGGCGGTTCGTACAACCACCTCCCTTCCTGACACTCTGAGATACTCTGGATGAACTTTCGCTAACTTGCCGTGTGCCCTTCCAGTTGCCCGGTTCGATAACGTGCCTTCCACCTGCATGGTCCTCTCCACCGTTCTCACCGGCGGCTGTGGCGTGGCTCCCCCCTACCCGACCGTCTGCGGCTCGGCTTGCTTGCAGTACACCGGCCTCAGCGAGGCCCAGTTCGAACAGCTGGGCGATGCTCTCAGGCGTTAAGTCTAGGATCTATCACAAGGCGGACAAGGTTAAAGTCACGGCTCCTATGCAGCAAGAGCTACACGCTAAGAGGCAATGGTATCTGATACATGTACTTTATACGCCATAGTTAGAGTGTCACACAGGACAATGAGGACCCAAACCCAAACCCTAGATCTAAGGTTAGCAGAATGTCTCAGGGTGCGGGATCCATTTAGTCGGCGACTGCCATATGAATCTTGGAGAATCACTCTCCAAGATTCAGCTTCTGTTCAATACAAGACCTATAATTACAACCTGACTACTTCTTTTACACAGA
>MU846203.1:0-10036 GCA_030867225.1 Colletotrichum caudatum
TCCTAGAATTATAGGTCAGCACGCTATCAATATAATAGCTCAGATTTTAGTAGTTGCACGCATGTGAGAATAAGGGTCTAAGTGGCTTGTTCTATGAAAGAGTGAAGAAAGGTCCTATATATAGGCTGGTTGTACGAGTAATGATGGTTGCACACGTGAATGGGCATGTGGCAAGTCAGATACAAAGAGCAAGTAATGTATGAAGCTATCGTGACAGTAATATAGGTGATGGTAGGATACGTGTAATACACACACACTTGGGAACTAATAGTTCTACAACGTGACAAGTAAAAAGGAGGGAAGGTTAGCAGGAGACATGGATGAGAAGCAAAGAGGACTTGTGGTTGACGCCATTAGGTTACACTTGTCTGGAGTAAATTACGAATAGGCGGTAGAACTTGGAAAGCCAGAGCGGGCATCCGGTGCGCCGAAAATTGCGTCGACGATAAAAAAAGATTAACAATTAGACCGTCGTGATGACGCTTGCTCGTGTGTTTACTTAAGGAGGCCCTAAAATCGTCAACATCTGGTTTCGAAGCAAGCTCTAGTCTCTCCAGTGCAGCCAACGTTCTCCTCGTCACGCACTTTACCATCGTTCTTGTGTCCCCAGCCCCCCCTGTAAAGCCCGACATGGAGCAAGAAGGAAACGCCGGCGTGTCCAAGATGTCGTCCCCACTGCCCCGGCGGCAACGTGCCGTGGTAGAAGACGCAGCTGGGCAACCTGTCGTCATCGCAGACGCGCCTGTTCCCGAGCTTCGACCCGACAGCATCCTCGTCAAGACGGTTGCAGTGGCCATCAACCCCTGCGACTACAAGCTAGGCACCCTCTGCCCGTCCCGCGGAGCCATCATCGGCACTGACTTCGTCGGCGGCATCATCCAGATTGGCTGCGATGCAGCGCTGCTGCGGCCAGATCTGCGCGAGGGTGACATGGTCTGTGGACTGATCCACGGCTCCAACCCTGATGAACCAGATAACGGAGCTATGGCCCAGTATCTCCGTGCCCACCCCCTGCTGATCTTCAAGGTTCCCAACGGCATGGGTGTAGCCGAGTCGGCAACTCTAGGGGTCGCATTGGCAACGTCAGCGCTGTCGCTTTGGGACGCGCTGCGGTTGCCGGCAACGCCGCAAGAGCCTCGCGACGCGAGCGAGACTCCTGCGTACGTGCTCGTGTATGGTGCTAGCACAGCAATGGGCACCATGGCGTTGCAACTACTGAAGCTGTACGTTTTCCCTCGTCGGCCCCCCCCGGACACGGTGGCCAGACAACCCCGGATCTAGATTGACAAGAAGGTTCCAGATCAGGTTACACGCCCATCGCCACCTGCTCGCCCAGAAACTTTGACCTCGTCAAGTCCTATGGAGCGGCCTACGCATTCGACTACGCCGACGAGGACGCCGCCATCAGCTCCATCCGCCTGATAACAGGAGCGAACGGGCTGGAATACGCCCTCGACTGCATCGCGGATGGCTTTTCGGTCAAGTGCTGCTTCGGCGCCATGGCCCGCACCGGCGGCCGGTACGTCTCCTTGGAGCAGCTTCCCGAGGAGCTGCGTCCGAAACGGCGAAGCGTGAAACAGGACTTCGTCTTTGCCCTGGACATTTTCGGATTGCCCATCACGGCTTACAAGGGCTATGAAAGGGACCCCGGTTCCGGCAAGCATCAGTTTGCCGTCCGTTGGTACCGAGATCTTCAGCGGCTTCTCGACGAGGGCAAGCTGCGGGCTCACCCCTTGCAGCTTCTCGAAAGCGGACTCGAGGGCGTGGTGACGGGGCTCGACTTGCTTCGGTCGGGATCAGTGTCGGGTAAAAAGCTGGTAGTGTTTGTTTAGAAACCTCGGCCTTCGGAGTCATACGCTCTTCCGCCTGCCCATTCTTTCTTGATAATGAAGTAGTATTGTTGGTAAGTGGGTGTGCGGCCGAAGAGCTTAGATCTGAGTGCGGCAATGAGATACGGGTTTTTTTGACCAGAGGCCGTCGTGTTCATCTTCCGCTTAGCTAGGAACCTTTGGTAATAGATGGAGGTCCTTTGTGAAGAATCCCTGTGTCACGTCCAGGGAGATTTGACTTCTTCTCCTAGATCATGTGCTCCCCCCTGGTGCCACAAGCTATTTAAACCTGTCCAGCTAGCAGTGAAGGAGGAAGCCATGAGCGAGAGACCCTTGAGCCCCCCATCAGACATACTGCATCACCCACTCCTTACCATGCCCTCGTCATTACCGTCAACCGAGCCACTCGACAAAGGCACTGTAGGCCTGACCGGAGCCGAAGAAACGCTTCTCATCACACTCTACCACCGCGCCAAAGATGCCGAGTCTCCAGACCCCGTTCTCAATGACCGGTACGCCCTGGAGGCTGTCGCTCGCATACGCGCGCTTGGCTACGACTTCTCGCGCACCAATGCGGGCCGTGCGAACAGCGCCGTCACCGTGGCCACGCGAGCCCGCATCATCGATATTTGCACCGAGAGGTTTCTGGAGCGGCACCCCGGGCCGTTGACGGTGCTGCATCTGGCTTGTGGCATGGACTCGCGCTGCCGTCGGATTGATTGGCAAGCCGAAGGCCGACTGTGGATCGACGTCGACACCGAGGACGCCGTCAAGATGCGTCGCCGAATCCTCCAAAGCCCAAGTCCACGCGCAGGGGAGTATCGGCTGTTGGATCTCAACATACTTTCCGAAGGATGGCTAGACCGCTGCGGCATTCCCTTGGGGCCGCCGGTACTGGTCGTCTTCGAGGGGTTGACCATGTATCTTACCGAGCAGCAGAACCTCTTCCTTGTTAGTAGCATCGTCAACCACTTCCAGAAGTGCCATGTGCCAGGGCAGATGGTCTTTGACGCCGTGGGCTCGGTGCTGTACTTCCTTGTCAATACGGTTTTCAGGAAACAGCTAGAGCTGATGGGTACGCGCTTTTCTTCCTATTTAGATCATCCCAGGTCACTGGAGGAGAAAGTCCCCGGGTTGGTTTATCGAACACGTGTGGCTCGATTGGCCGACGTCGGGATACGGGAGGGGGCGGGAGGCCGGCTCGTCCGCTGCCTTTTGTGGGTCCTCGATATCTTCAACGTGGCCGAACGGCTTGGCGGCAATTACGTGTTTGAGTTCTAGGACGTGAATCGTGGTGCGTTGCGTGCTCCCGTACATGCCCGGCCCCGGCAAGGTAGCAGTCAGCACCAATTGCCGATCTTCCTGTGGGCCTTACGCGCAACACCGTACGTAGTACGATGTAAAGGGTGAACAAGGGGTCTTTAAAATATCGCAGTAGGAATAGAGAACAATCGGCATTCGGTTTACCCTCACGGCCGGTTGAAGCCGCTGACAAACATGACGCAGGCTAAACGGCCTCGAGACTAATAATACTCCCTATACACACCACGCCTCTGCTTTATTGCTCCCAGTTTGAACTAGAAGGAGATGGCAACAGTGGTTCATCAAGCTTCTTACCAGCTTCTGAGCAAGGACTTCGTATCCAGAGAGCCCTTCGATCGAGTGCCGGAAAGTCACGATGAACATGGTACTGGATTACCTCCACTGGTCGACTGCAGTCTACTGCGGCATCATCGCCGGTCTTGTTCTCCTTGCTAGCGCCGTCCGTCAGCCACCGTTCCCTAGTAACGCCCCTCCTTTAGCCAAAGAAAGCTATCCTGTCCTAGGGGCGTTGAGGTTCTTCAAGTCTCGAAGGAGTTTTTGTCAAGATTCTTCCCGCAGCACCAAAACGGGGAACTACAGCTTCCATGTTGGGAAACACCGCGTCGTAGGCCTTTCCGGGCTCGAGGGCCGCAAGGCATTCTACGAGTCAAAAGAACTCAGCATGTTCGAGGGGTACGTTTAAAAACCTTGTGTGGTCTTGGTGTGTACACACACATCTTGCGACAGATGTTCATTACCCCCATTCTCCAGCTATTCGGTCCTGTTAAGTGCCACGCCTGACATCGATCCTGGCGCGGGCGAAAATCAGTTCGTCTCATGGTTCAACAAGACCATCACGAAACTGCTGAAGAGGGAGAACTTTGTCAAGAACCTCCCCATCATGGTCAACGATGCAACGACCGCCATCGGCCAGCTTCTCGATCGCTGTGCGGAGAATCGCGGCGTTTTCGATCCCTTCGACGATATCAACAAGCTGGTCTATCAGCTCAACATGCGCACATTGGGTGCCACGGAGATTGCCGAATCTCCGTCTCTGCTGGACAAGTCTCTCCGCCTCGTCGATGAGATAAACCAGAACAACAGCACTGCCCGCATCATATTCCCATTTGCCATCACCCCCACTTACCTTCGGCGCTTTGTCGCTGCGGGTCGTCTTTATCTCATGTTCAGGAAGCTTGAGCAAGATAGGAGAAGGACAGGTAGGCGGGAGCAAGACACCTTGCAATTCCTGATGGACGAGGGCGAAGATACCCTCAAGATCATCATGGTGAGTCACCTCGGAGAGTTCAGACGGCCCAGATGAGATGCTACCAAACGAAAGCTCGTCGAAAGCGCACAAGAAACCTGACAGGATCCAACTCGTATAGTTTATAGTTGCCTCACTCTTCGCCGGCCAGCTCAACTCCGGGGTGAATGCCGCCTGGGTTCTCTGCCGATTGGCCGCAGATGCCAATTGGGCCCAACGAGTCCGAGCCGAGGTGGAAAGTGCAGTTGCGAAACGCAGGACTCGGTCGGAGCAGACGGATTTGGATGTGCTTAGAGAGCTGACTATAGATGACTGGGAGTCGTGTTTCCCCACGACCAACCTCTGCCTGCAGGAGTCGATCCGCTTGCACACCGTCGGGGCCGCGTTCCGCAAAAACATGACAGACCGCAATGTGCCCATCGGTAAGACGGGCGAGGTCATACCTAGAGGTGGCTTCGCTGCGCTTCACATTGACGATGTCCACATGAACCCAGACATATACACGAACCCTTCCCTGTTCGATCCTGGTCGCTTCTCCCCAGACCGTGCCGAGGACAAGAAGGCGCCGTTAGCATATGGCGGGTGGGGTCACGGACGTCATGTGTGCTGTGAGTCACTTCCTCTTATGAACCCATCGTCTACTACGTTTCATGCTTCGGAAATACTAACCTGAGATGATGTTTGGAAAGTGGGCATGAGGGTGAGTTTTTTCCCAAATCGAAACCCATCATGTCTTGGTCACAATCCAAATGGCTGACAGCATTTAGTTTGCTAAACTAGAGCATACCATCATCACAGCCGTGTTTGTTACCATGTGCGACTTCAGTTTATGCGATACGAACGGTAGGGATGTGGACGGACTGCCCCTTATCAATCGAGAGAAGCTTGTCGTTGGTAAGCCTGACGATCCAATTCGTCTCAAGTGCTTCGCTCGCTGTTAGTGCCGAGTCCTAGCTTTAATGCATCAAAGAATAGATGGTTAGTTGTTATTAAAGTGTAGCAATATACTAGCAATTAGGAAAGGTCTATAGCAAGATGTTGGGTGTATTACTAGGATGGATTTTACTACCTAAATAACTGAAATCTAATAGTAGATACATTGAAAACCCAAGGTAATACTATAGCTAGGAATAAGGAGAGAAAATCGTAAAAAAAATAGTTAGTTATATACTAGTAATTAACTAAGGATTGTTGCTGTATTGACGTACTTCATTAGAACAGACGCCTCTACAAACACGCCCGGGGGTCAGAGTAGCTTCATAGTGTCTTGGTGCCTTTTTAATAACAAACCCGTCCTTTAGCGTGGCATTGGCTCGGGCCACGGGTCGGAAGGCGACTATAGGAATGTGAAGTTGGATATAGAGCTCTTAACGGTTACCAACTCTTGAACTCGCCAAGAAGGAGAGGCCGCTGTACATTGACGAACTATCACATCGTTGCAATACTGCATGCATTTCGATGATGACAGATTCAGTTCACCGAAGAGCACGCCTTAAAAAAGTGTTTTTGCGAGATGCCTCATATAGTGGTTGATTGATGGCTGCCCCTGACCCTATGGAAGGTTACCGTGGAAGAGGCTCCAGCAAGTTGCCTTCATACTTCGCGGGATATAGCTATGATCTAAGCTTCCTACTCTTTCGACTCGTTGTCTTTATCATCTAATATCCTCTGGACATGCTCACAGCGTGCCTCTCTCTTCTTCTCCTTCATATCACTTCTATTAACCAACTATTTACGAGGATAGATAAAGGCTGCAGAAGAGCAACTTCGAGACAATTATGATGTAGGAACCCGCGCGACTCTGATGAAATCCTTTGCATTGGCAGCCCTTTTACCTCTGCTATTCTCGTGTTAGCATGGCAACTGTGCTGCAGACGGCACGTAAAAAGGGGCGTCCTACCCCATTGGCATAAGTAGCTGCTTGGATACAGATATCGATAGGCCTGGTATAAATTGCATTGTCTAGGTAGCGCAAGATCGCTAGTCTCACTGTTGAACTCATAGGCTTCTGGAGGCATTCTTGCTCTGCGAATAGTAAGATTCGTTCGGTTTCACCGTCTGGCGTGAGCGGTGGTGGCTCTCACCTTTGATAACCAGGTCAACGTCTCAGAAGGGCATACGAACACTGGCATTGGGTACTTTTGAACGCCAATTCTGACCGAATTAGTGGCATTGGCAGCGTTGAGATTCACAAGAGCATTTCAGAGCCGGGGTGGACTTGAATGCTGCCGTTTATGTCCCGACCAAGTAGTCGTATATCGGAGCACACCGGGAATCTTGGCTTCGTGTTTGTCCTTTTGGTGTCTCGCTTCAAACCGCCATGGGGCTTAGAGTCTACTTTTAACGTTCCATTCTTTCTCCGCACTTGATTTGGAAGAGACTCGGTGTTTGGAGGTGGAAGCCTATCCAAACCTGGAGTTCGAGGTCATTCTGGCGGAGAATGCGGCAGTGACAAAAGTCGCAAAGCAAGAGACCTTGAAGCAGGAAAGGGTGACCTTGAGAATTGTGGCTGCTAGGTTAGAAACCGCTCTCGTCGTCTCTATGCTCTGTGTATTCCTTCCTGCCCAGATTTGTAAACTTGACGTTGCGTGTGAGTCCCGTACTCGTTCCGGTAACCGCTTTTGGATTATGTTCCCGCAAGATTTACACCGCTTGTACGCAGCGCGGTGAAAGAGGAGCAGAGGGGGCCTTCAAACTATTCCCTTTGGTGTGACGGGCCGTACATTTTGGCTCTGGCACATGGATAGATTTCAGCAAATCTGCAACATCATCGACGTACTCGGCTCTCGAGAAGGATCTGAAAGATTGGTCAAGACAACTCACAGCAACGGGACATCTTAGGTACCTGGCTAAGACGATTTCTCGGAATTGAAGATTGGGGACGTATTCCAAATGGAACTCACATATCGCTGGCTTAGGGGGGAGGCGTATGTCAAGAACCGCCCGAATGGGCTATGTGGCTTCCTGTGATCTATAGCAATAACCGCATTCGCGAGGGGGGAACTAGATCCAATAGAAGAAGTGTTATTTTACCAGAGTTCTGATTCCCGAGGAAATGTGGCCAACAGGGTCATTGATACTGGCAACGTCGTCCACACGACTTTTTCTACTTCAAAATGCAGTCTCAGACACGAACAAGTGACATAGTCTACCTGAGACCAGGACCCAAGCCCCTTTCAAGCCTTCTTTACCTCTTCAACATATCACAGGGGGCCACAGGCGAAGCTTCACAGAACGTATCCAAGAGCCAAGTGACTTGTGATACGCTCCAGGAGCTTCGACGCGGTGACACAAGCATACATGGCTCAAGGCAGCCACCCGCCCGTGCAGGCAGGACGGAAAGGCCCTTGGGAAGAGAGAACGGGAGCGGGGCATGTCAATAGAAACCATGTTTCCGACTTTGATTGGCAGCATTCCAATCCATCTGCCGAGCTTGTTTCGACAAAAGCCCACGAGCCCTGGAGTTCGAGCAGTGTCACGGTCTGGTTGAAGGGGGGGGGGAGGGGGTGTACGACACGTCCTGCTCGGATTGAGAACGTCTCAAAACATGTTGCTTGTGCTCACTTGAGAAGGGCAGCAGAGCGGTTAGAAAACGAGACTGTTTATGCCAGACAGCTAGCTACCTCGACAAAGTCCGGGGTGTAGGAAGCGGGACTCGACATCGTCGCAGGAGACCGAGGATATCGGGGTGGTCCTTGGATGAATGCCATAGTCAGTTGGGATATGGAATACTCGAAAAAGTGCGGCCGTGGCCGACACGACAGCCTCCCTGTTGTTTCGTTTCCCTCGCTGGTGCGACTGGATAATTGAACAACTTGATACGTGTTTCAACACCGCAAACATCCCATCTGAACGTGTATCCCGGGATGCAGTTAGCATCGGCGAACTGCCAACCAAGCAGCATGATGACTGTGGAGATGATAGTAATAATATTAATTGTAACAACAACAACAACAACATCAGCAACAAACCAGCTCTGCCGGAAACATATCAAAAGCCAAACCTGTTCTCCACTGCCTTGATGGAAGCCGTACGGGGCCGTCCCGGATGAATATCAGTTGGCTGAATGAGCCATGAAGCACAAGGACGAACAATGCCGATTCAAAGTGATACCGCGTACGCGCGCAAGGGCAGATCCGACGACAACAGCGCGGTTTCAACTAGAAAGAATTTCCCAGCTCTACGGACACGATGCATATCCAAAACAGCAAGAAGAGAAATCCGGTGCCGGACCCGGCATTGGGCGCCCTCCCGACCTCGGCAGACAGCGAAACATGATCGACGGGCCGACACCAACAGACTGCATGCGATTCATAACCTCGACCGCGGCCTCTGGCTCACTGGCCGGCACAGCAAACAGGAAACCGTCACGGGACCTCGGCCCTCCCGACGGATGCCATCGCGGCCCGGGCAGCTTCGGAGGCGAGTACGGCCAGCGTCATATTGCGTATTGCAGCACAAGTCATTTGAACAAGACAGCCAGCTCATAACGAAAGGGGGGTGGGGGCTGGACGGAGTCCCGAGGCGGTGCACAGGAAGAACAAGACCTCGAGAGAGAGAGCACTGACAGCTCTCTCTCTCTCTCGCCGGGAAACACTTGTCTTTCTCGCGATGAACCGCCGCCTGAATGACTAAAGAAGCAATCCGAAATCCTCCACCCATCCATACATGATGCGCAACGAGGGCTGGCTGTGGTTGCGTAGGCCACGGAGACGGGCCACCACCCTCTCTCTCTCTCTCTCTCTCTCTCTCTCTCTCTCTCTCTCTCTCTCTCTCTCTCTCTCTCTCTCTCTTTCTCCCCCTCCCTCACTTGCTCTCTCGCCTCGCCCGTCCGCGTCACCGTCACGCACACAATCCCATCCGACTCCGACATCAGATCATCAAGGACCCCGAGTCAATTCCGCGTACATTGTACACACGCGCGCGCGCGCGTGAGTAGCATCAATCAGCCCACAAACCGACCAATCAATCAACCAACCAAGCATACACACATACACACACACACACACACGCACGCGAGCAGCGGTGGGGGGAACTCTACCTGTATGCTCGATTGCTTTCGCACACGGGCACGGCATGCCATGATCAGCCGAACCCAACCCAACTTTTTTCTTATTTAACATCTGAATAAACTTCAAAGGAGAGATCCGGGCTCCGTCATACCACGCAATAGCCCCCCCCCCCCGCATCGACCAACCCGTTCGGAAGGGACGAAAAAAAAAGAGAGAAGAGACTTTCCCGCATTCAGAGGCGAGTTGCCTCTTTTCTCTTTCGTTTTTTTTTTTGTTTTCCTTTTCTTTTGCCCGCCCTCCTCCTCCTCCTTCTTCTCCCCCGCACGGGGACACTGTTGGTTCGGACAGTCCGCCTCACCCAAGCCAGGGGTTGGCCGGACGGAAGGGACAGCGATGAGAAAAGGACAAGCCTGAAGCGAACCGAAGGCTTCGGAGCCACGCGGTGATGTGCCACTCCCACGTCGGGGACATCGGGCAACACGTGAAGGAGGGGCGGCGGACGGGGAAGAGAACAAAAAACCAAGAGTCAGTCGCAGGCCCGACCGCCCCGCCTCGCTGCTCCTCGCTCCATCCGTCTCTCATTCGTCCCGAGAATCAGAAGAAGGAGAAGAAGAAGAAGGGGGGGG
>MU846203.1:10091-22397 GCA_030867225.1 Colletotrichum caudatum
GGGGGGGGGAGGAAAAATAACAAGACGAATCCTCTTTCTAGAAGCAGATGAATCCAAACTCTAATTGCTGATCACACACATACGACGGCCAAGGACTTTTTATTTTGGGGCACGGCGCAACGCGGACAATAATGCCATCCATAATGCCGCCAACTCGGCCCCTCGCAAAAATAAGGGGGGTAGGTTAATATGTAATTAGTTAACTTGCGCCAGAGAGAGAGAGATAGAGGGAGAGATCGTCATCGTCTAGGTGTCCCATCTGGTCGATATATTTGCCACAACCAGGCGAGGTCTTTACGTACCGGAATCCCCCTCCTCGTGGCCAACCCACGACTCGTAAATGTGAACTGATTCGCCTCTCCTTTCCCTCTCGCCCTCTCATGAACTAGAGAGCACCGGGCCAGCAATGTGTGGCAAGCAAATGCTGGCTCCCGGATGAAGGAGACCGCAGCCCTGGAGAACAAGGCGGCGCCTTATGCCATCCGGAGTCATGCTGACAACAGAACCGGGCCAGGAGGAGAAGGAGGAGGAGGAGGATGATGATGATGATGGAAGGGCCGCATCCGGACCCGGCTGAACCCCGTCCAAGCAAAAGCCCAACAACAGGTACCGGGATGAATGAGAGAACGAACGGTGGCAGAGTGGAGTGGGGGGAACGGCATAGACTCGGTGATGCTATGGTACAGGCCCTGTCAAGCCATCGTCATGCCACGGGCAAGACATCTTCAGACACTAGGTAGTGAATGGAAAGGGTGGCCGGTCGTTTGCCTCCTCCGCCGTCATCGAATCTTGGCCCACCAGATCGCCTCACGCGGCCGCCCACAACAACAACCCACGCGGACGAGGGAAGCAAAAGGGCTTACGACAACCTCCTTTCTCCTGCCTTGTTTTTTCCCCCCTCCTACCCACCCTTTCCCGATCTTTGCCTTTCTCCCTCTTTTCCCTCTCTGTCTAACCGCATCTCCTCGCCCCCCCCAAAAAAGTGTCCCCCCCCCCTCCTCCCCGCGCGCCCCAAGTCCTTCGCCTCGGCGGTCTCCCCCAGCCTTGCCGGCGCCAAGCGCGAGAGCATGAAGGGCTCGGCAAACCTTCCCCTCCCCTTGAGAGTTCACGAGGCGCCACGTGCAGGGAACAAGGCCCCTCCCGTCGGAAAAAAAAAAAGAATAAAAAAAAAAGAATGCGGCTTTCTTTTGGTTCCCTCGCGCGCAGCAACAACGACGACGAGGACAACACTCGCCCTCCTCCCGACCAGTCGGAGGCGAGGCCCGGCAGAGTCTCCCCCCCCCCTACCTTTCAGGGGACCAAACGAGTCAACCGGACGAGGAAGAGGCGACGCGCTTCCCTGCACCAACCGGTGTCCCAAGTCTGAGCGTCCTCAGATCTTTATGCCTCAGGGCGGCATACACCAATAGCAGGCTCGGCCGGACGAGGGTTGCGGTTTCAGAAGTCGATCTCGTCCAGGGGTCTACCGGCGAGGCGAGGCCGAGGGGGAGCTCTTCGATCTGGGAAGGCCTGGGCCTGGAAGATCATGGGCCAAGAAGCGGAGGGGGGGGGGGGGGGGGGGGGGGGGGGGGGGGGGGAGGGGGGGGGGGGGGGGGGGGGGGGGGGGGGGGGGGGGGGGGGACGCTGGGCGGCAGCGGAGAGCGGGAGAGGAGGATGTTTGCCCGGCAGACAAGGTCTGGCTTGACGAGCCCTGTCGGTGCTGTTCGTTTGGGAAGCAGCAGGCGCCAGTGGCGCAGACCTGACAGACGGGTTGACAAGGAGGATCGCGATCCGCTAACGGAGGCAGGAAGCGGGCAGGTGGGCGCAAGACAAACAGCCGGCGATGAAGGCAGAAGCTCGGTTGCGAGATGGAAGGGTTCCATGCAGCCCGGGAGGCTATGTCGGCGCTTCCTCGCCCACGGACGCGGACTACAGTCAGTCGAAAGCAGGCGGCATAGCATGACCACGAGGCGGATGAATGCGACCCCGGGAAGGGGGAGTGTGGAAGGCGACCGCGGACGCCGGTGAAAGGGAGAGAGAGGAGACGTCTGTTAGTGACGGGGGACAAAAAAAGACTGGACAACTCGTCTGTCAAGGTTTCAGATATCTGCCTGAGCACTACCTGTGCAACTCGGTCACAGCGTCGAACTTCACCACTGCGGGCACAGTAAGTGTGCGCCATCCATCCATGCCGTGCAAAGACCGACCTACCTAATCAGGTGTTTACCGCTTCGGACGAGTACGTAAACTACGGGACAGAGAGAGAGAGAGAGGGAGGGGGGGGGGACGGTGCGTGGCGGGAATGAGCCTGTTCATGTTCGTGGGACTCCTGGGGCGGCGAAACAAACGTGGCGATGTGAAACAAGAAGCAGGTGGGCGGGCAGAACTGGATGGTGGGTGGTGAGGGTTAGAAGGAAAAAAGACGTGATGGCAGATGCCGTCAAGTTTGAGATACGGCCCAAGAATAAGAGCAGCCACCTACCCTAGCACAGCCGTATATAGCATGCCCAAGCTGGGGCAATGGGACACTGGCCAGCTGATGCCTCGTCCGGACTTGGGGACGAGGACGGTGGTGTGATATCGCATCGGGGAGTTTGCCCCGAGTACGGGATTGCTGGGTGTCGGCGACGAGACTGCTGGCTGGCTGGCTGGCTGGATGACCGCCGGCGACTAGTGATAGTAGCCTGATTCGAGAAGGTGGTGTTCGTACACCAAGTACTTCGCGCGGATAGTGTGCAGCCAAGCCAAGTTATGCCCAGCCAGCTGTCTGTCTGGCCGCGGCCCGCGAGGCTCGACGGCGAGGAGCACCCGTGGGCGGCGGCGGGGGCGGCGGGGGGGGGGGGGGGGGGGGGGGGGGGGGGGGGGGGGGGGGGGGGGGGGGGGGGGGGGGGGAGCTCATCTCGATATGCCTTGCCTCCCGTCACTTTTGTCTTGTTTTGGCAGCCGGCCGCCGTTGGGAGAAAAATCTCGTCAGTGGTGCAGGGACGTTTGGCCGAACCAACCGGAGCGGTCGTCGAAGGAGGTGCAAGATGGGATACCGCGTACGAGTCTGTGAGCAAGGGACGCAATGTCAATGTCGATGTCAATGTCCGCCTTGCTGAGAAGAAGGCCCCCCTCTCGTATAGGCGCGGCGACCAAACCCTCTCGACGGCGGCGTCGGGGGCCAGCCAGCAGGGCGCAACGCCGGGCGATCGCTACCTCGAATCGTTCTGGAAGACGACATGACATGTTGTTGCTGGAAAAGGGCTCGCCGCTCGTGTTTCATGTACCTGAAAATCGCCCCTCTCGTCGTGTTTCGGTTGCTGCACAACATTGGCTCAAAGCACACCGTGACGCTTCCAGACCGCAGCCCGGCAACGCGGCGATGCCCCATGTTCCTTTTTTCTTTTGTTCTTTTTGGCGTGTGTGTAGGTATCTGTAATCACAAAGTCGCCGGGTTGCAGGGGGGGAAACTGGAGAAAGGACCTGCGGGTTGACATCAACACGAGGGCAGCCGGGTCGTGCTCGCGGCAGGGGACCGACCGGCCAGCGTCGTAGCAAGGGTGGGGGAAACTTTGTCAAGGAAACCACACGGCAGAAATAGATGGCTGGGTGCATGCTGGTATGGCTGGTTGGTTGGTGGTGTGTTGCATCGTCCACCCTACCTACCTCCTCCGGTGGCTCCCAGCCGTCACCGCAACTTGAGCTCAAGCTCAAGGCCCAACAGAAGCGCACCGCAGCATGTACAGCATGTACGAATAGATATCCGTACTGGACCGGACTGGACTGGACAGGACAGGCAGGTTCATGCACGAATCATACCGTCCTGGGGTCATGGGAGGCGGCTGGCGCGGAGGGAGCATTGCCTTCCTTTCCCATTGAGGTTGTCGTGGTGCCCACCACCACGGGTGCGAGGAAAGTCGACGTCGAAGTGTCATGTTTCGTCGACTCAGCGAGGCGAAAAAAAGATCAGCCATCTCTCCCCCCCCCCCCCCCATGTCGTTTCAGATTCTCGCAGAGGTTGGGAGGCTTTCCCAGCCCCACCGAGCCGTATCTACATACTATGTAGTATCCAGGGACTCGAGATGCTGCGGCCCCTGGGGGTTGAGTTCTCAGTACTTTGTACGGATATGCACACCTATAGATAGGTACGCGGTTTTAGGGTACATACCTGCCTGCCTGCCTACCTATCTGGCTGTATCCGTATCTGTCATCTCGTGGCCGAACGCAGCCCTGCGCCGGCGGCCGGGGGTAATGGACATGTCAACGACTTTCCGAACCGACCCCGCCGAGTTTGACGAAAGCCTTGCGCTTGCAGCAAGTACACTGCCTACCTACCGCAGGCACGATGCGAAGTACGCTGTCGTCCCCGTACGGAGACTCTGGTGGGACTCGCCCACATTGGCCGGTGATCACCGTGCAGGTCTGACAGGTGAGCGGCAGGTACGCCAGCGGTGGCAGGCGTCACGGGGCCGGAGAAATACCTACCTACCTACCTACCTACCTAGCTGGCGGTAGCGCCGGGCGGTGGTGAAGCCAGCCAAGGTCGATTGCCGAGATACCTGGATCCCGGTCGCTCTCTCATCTACTAGGCACACTACCGTGTACTACTGCTATGTATACGTAGTAGTAGGAATCATACATACCCAGGTCGTCGGGGGTTCATGTTTCAACTCATCTCCAGAGTCGTTCCTCGTAGCGTGTCGTTGCCGGGCGATTCCCTACGCCGCCCGAGCTTGAGCCTGGCAACCGCCTGGTTTAGGAAGTCCAAGTTTCTCCATCCAGGCCCATGTGCGTGTGGGCCGGCCGGCCGGCCGCCGCCGCCGCCGCCGAGGGCGTCGCTTTCGATGTTTCTATTCCTGTTTCCCTCGACGGCATATGCAGTGCCGGCGTCAATATCCTCGACCCGCCCTCGTCAGCAAGGCAAGACAAAGCAAGGCAAAGCACAGCAGACAGTCGAGTCGAGTCGAGTCGAGTCGACGTGGTGTAGACAGGCTCTCGAGAGTTGGCTGATGTGAACGGCTGGCAGGCAGGCAATCTCAGCAACCGCCGGGCACGCACCGGGGCAAGGTCGAGGCGGCCGAAGATTCTGCGACCCGATCTCACTCCCGCATGCGCCGTGCAACGATCCCCAATCAGACAGACAGCCAGTCGAGCAAGTTGACCTCGAATCAGCAGGAGCTATTTCTGGCCCGTCTTGGTCCAGTGTGATGCGAGTGGGTGGGTGTGCGTATACAACCTGCCTACAATTACTTGCCTACATGCCCCAGTAGGATGTGTATATGTGTGTATGTGTGTGTGGTCCCAATCCAATAGGTGGGACGGGAAGGGACGCCTGGCCTTACTGCGTATGTATCCGCAGGTAGTTGGATGAGAGCAATAGCCGACAGAAACAGCGGGAGAGAAAGCACAAAATGTACCTGGGTAAGAGCGAGTGGATGTGGTTGGCTGGCTGGCTGGCTGGCGACGGTCACTCGCAGCAGGGAATCGGGGGTACGTGCCGGTACATGCGAGGTCGACGTTCCACTTTTAAATCATGAGATGATTCTGAGGGAGCCAATGAGAGGCCTGAGGAGCTCCCAGCGCTTGCAGGGCCAGCTCTTCAGGGTGCTGATTGGCTCCTGCGGCTTAAGCTTAGGCCGAATCCACCCAGGGTCCTTTTCTGAAACCGCCCTTTCCGTGATCGGTCAGCACCTGCACAACCCCGAATAGCAGCATGGCATGGCATGGCATGGCATGGCATAGCATAGCACCCACCCCGTCCAACGCTGGACCCCGAACAAAGGCATCATTCCGAGTTGACCAAAGCACCAGCCATTCTCCCTCGACTTGATCGTGATCCATCCATGAGTAGCGTGCCTGCCTACCTGCCCGCCTGCCCGCCTGCCTGCTTTGCTCGCTGGTTGGTCAAACAGGCCCACGTCGTGACGAATTGGCACTGAGCTGACTGGCAAGACATCCCGGCGTGCGTCGAGGGGGGGTCTAGACTTGATCACCATCCTTTCCTCAACGGCTAAATGCTGCTAGTGCCGCTTCACCAAACAGCGGGTTTGTTTGGTGGGGACAAACCCCCCCCATAATGACGCCGTTCCTCCAGGCGTTACGCTTCATCTCTGAGACCACGATGCCATCTCGGAGAAAATATGGACGTCAACGTCGCCACTGGGCCGCGTGGCGTGCACTCACTCACTCACTCACTGCCGCCAGTCTGAATCGCCGGCCGGCAACCACCAACCGGTTGAACCAGCCCACTTGCTGCACAGGACAGTAGAGTAGAGTACATGCGACGGGCACTTGGCAAGGCGCGCGTGTTTTGGGGGGTTTGGAATGGTCCAATCTATGTGATGAGGTTCCGCTACCCACATCTGGGCTCAAAAATAGCACCAGGGCATCTGTCGATGAGGCAGGCCTCAGCAGCACCTCGAGCTGATTCGTAAACACTGTTGGCTCGACTCCGCGCACTTGGCCCTTGCGTTGACGGCTGTAGGCGGCGGGCACATATCCCTGCCCCGACTTGACTTGTGCTGTCGGCCACCGCAGTCTCCTCACCACACACACACACACACACACCAGTCTCACGATGTGTCCGCGCGCGGGACAGGATGCGCCTGCCAGGAGGAGAGGGTGATCGTCGCGCGGTATTCCAGAGCCTCGCGATGCCCCTCTATTGTTTATCGCTAAAACTGCGAGAATGAATGCAGAAGAGGGTGGTAAACATTTAAGATTAAGGAGGGGCTTCGCAGATGCTATCGTAGCATCCTGTCTTACGGGGCACATTCCTCTTCAGGACACACCTCCGTCCTCGTCGCTTGTTAGTCGACCTCGAAGCCCGGGAGCCCGAGTCGCGGGGGGGGGGGGGGCTGTTTACTATCAACTTGACAGCAACTTGTCGGGTATCCGCTGTGGGCATTATCTGACAGAAAAAAGCACTTCCCAGACAAGTGGATATAGTAACTGCCCGGCCGTGCGGTAAGCACAAGTTAGACAGCGGTCAATTTGAACTCTCGCAACCTGACGGAGCGCACTGAACACGGCCAGGGTAACGGGACGATCAGTCGAGGCGGGATAGCTGGTCGCCGCCTCCCCCTTCTGAATCTGAATCTGGGCCCGGACCTTGACTCGGGCCTAGCGTGGGCTTGCTTGCCTTTGCCTGAACATGCTGCAACCACCACCATCATCATCATCATCACCACCACCACCACCACCACCACCGCCCCAGGTCGACCATGATGGCGAACCGCACCGCATCCTGGGGCGGGGCAGGGCAGGGCAGGGCAGGGCAGGGAGGGCAGGGTGTTGGGCCTCGCGGGCCTCGAGGCCTCGAAGCAGGCGACTTGCAGCTGGCAGTTGCTGGCTTGGGGTTTCAGAAAGCTCGGGGTAGCGTGCGTCGCATTCTTGGGGGATGATCAAACAGACACGACCACGGTCCACCGGTTATGGGGAGGGGGGGCGAAATATCCCGCTCTCGAATCCCTACACAGCGCAAAACGCCGATTTGCCGTCTTGTGCGCGGCTTTTGCAGCCTGATGCTTGGGATTCCGTACCTTGCATCGAGGCATGGTTGCCGCCCGAGGTTCGGCCGTGGTTCGACGCCGTGTCGTGCTTCTGCTCCATGGGTCGCGGGGCCACGAACCCTCATCCATGGACCAATTTGACCGCGGTCTTTTTCTTTTCTTTTTTTTTTCCCGTCTTTTTTTTTTGTCTTGTCTTCACTGGTCCCATCGCGATGGGCCGTCGATCTGCCGAATCAGTAAGTACCGAGCCGAAGGAAAGCAAGAAACGAGTACGACGTCGCCGCACTCTTGTTCTTGGTGGCCCCATGCGCGGACTGCGATTGCGAATGATGGCCGAAGAGCCCATTCGGTCTCGATCATAGCCGCACTGCGTAGTGGTAGTAGTAGTAGTAGTCGGGGGCGGTAGTCCGTAAAGTGCACACCGTAACGGTCAGGTCGAAGGCCTGCACGGATCGGATGGCAAGAGTCAAAACGGCATCGCCCCATTGCCCCGAAATCCCCACATGACGGACAACACGGTCTCAGTGAGATGGCAGTACGCGATTCAGGCTGTCCGACTGACGACAGCGCGCGGATGCCGCCGGTCAGGCCAGGTCAGTTCAACGGTTGCAAGCAAGCAAGCAAGCAAGCAAGCAAGCAAGCAAGCAAGCAAGCGCTACTATGGGTAACGGATGCAGCATGTGCAAAAGAGACCAAAAAACCGTGAGCCAGTATCGAGGTGTGAAATGCTCTGCATAAAAGTCGATGAGAAGCCGAGCGCCAGTGGTCGGCGAGACGTGGCCTGCTCGCCTGCAGCTCCATGAAGGCCGCCGGGAAAGACTGCCGTCGGGCAACCCAATTGGTGTGAGGCCGTCCAATGCAAGACATTGCTTGTTTTTGCCAAACTTCACTCTGCCCGTCGGGTAGCACGCGGCAGCAAGTCATCTCGTGTCGAGCTGGCCTGTAGGGTAGGCAGGTAGGCAGGCAGGCAGGCAGGGCATGTTCATGACTCGACGAAAGCAAAGCAAAGCGTTCCTGGTACGTGGTCTACTGGTGCTACTATCCGGTTGTGTGCTAAGGTACGTACACTAGAGGGGCGCACGCGAGGAGTAGGGGTGTGTGGGAGGAGTGTATGCGAGGGTGGCTGCATCCATCCACCCATCCATGGCAGGAAAGGATGGAAGGATGGATGGATGGATAGATGATGGATGGCTGGCTGGCTGGAAGTAGACTGACGCGGAAAGTTAGCTGTCCAAGCTATTTTCTGAAGCAGTGCGCCAGGCTTGTTTCACAATTTGCAGGGTTCGAGCAGAGGAACATGCGGCAGCGACACGCATATTCCATGTGCATGGTATGGTAACGGGTAACGTACGGTACGTACCCGACCTCGGTGAGGAAGGTACAGGTAGCTGGGTAGGTAGCAGGCAGTAGGCACTTGCGAGCATTGAGTTGCAGTGCAGTGTAGTGCAGTGCAGAACAGTGCTGATAGACTTGTTGGCCTAAGGTTCGAGGCAGCACCCCGGAAAAGGATTCCATTTCGTGAAGAAGGCAGCCAGCCAATCGAGCATCGGCTTGGCGGCGTGGCACCGGCTTCTTTTTGGCGTCATTCTCCCCTCCTTCCCGACTTGGACCTTGGATGTGCCCTCTTTTTCGGATTCCCCTCAGTCATCCTGTAGTGTCGTGTACGATGTGCAGATAATTCGTACTCACTCAGCATCACCGACCCAAGCCGCACGATACCTACCGGCCACACCACACCGCACGCATCGGCCAGCGAGCGACAACTGCTCGGCGCATACATGGAACAGCAGCCGTTATGGGATTTGCCTTGCCCACATGCTCAGCGCGCGCGCGCGCGCGCGCGTATGTGTGTGTGTGTGGGTGGGTGGGTGTGTTGTGTGTCCTCACGTGGATGTGGAATTCCCATACCGCACTGCAAACCCGCTGGGGAATGGACTGGGATGACGAGGGTGCGCCGTCCTGAATGCAGTCTGATGATGGCTGACATGGCCCATGAGTAGCGCCGTCCGCTGTCTTGGATCTGTCAAGCCACTTGCTCCCCTTTGTCTCTCTGCGTGCTCGGACACGGACGTTTGCGGCCTCTCCGCCGCGTGACGAACAAGCCTGTAAAGAAGATTAAGGTCTTGACGAGGAATGGAGAATGTCTAGACGTCTGGAGCCTAGTGAGTCTGTCTAGCTAGCTAGCTAGCTAGCACATGCCGCCGCCAACGGCTCGCTCCAACGGCCGTCGCGTCGTCGACTCGGGAAAAAGGTGGGCGGGGCTCGACGAAATTACGGGCAGCCCGAGCGGAGCTGCAGGCAGCTGGCAGAGAGCTGCCTCCTACTACTACTAGGTCGACCATCCCGCCCGTCGGCCGGGCTAACCTGCCGATCTATCACACTGCGGACGCTGTCACCCACATCAGGAACCTCGGACCTGCATTTCGACCCTCAGCTGATGGCAACAGCGTCACATTGAAGGTTGCGCTCTGCATTCGTCAGCCAGGGGGCACACACGACAACACGAACCTCGGAATGAGACGACCGGCCGAACTTCTTCAGCGCCCTCCGTCCCTCGCGCAAATCCATCCATCCATCCACGCCTGTCATGAGAGGGAACACATCCGACCCGATCCTGGCCAGGGAGCCACACTGCGCTGCACTGCTTGCTGCACAGGCTGGCTGGCTTCGACGACGGGACCCCGCGAGGCGATGGCGGCTGGGAGCTCGTGGCGGTGGCATTCCAGCCATCTTCGTCCGAGCTGCATCTTGATGTCCCAAACGACAGCTGTTAGCCGACCTGTCTCATCAAGCTACGAGGTGCTCGGACCGAGCGAGATCTCGCCAGTGTGCCGTCACCGCGGCTGTTGCCGTTGTGGTCGTAGTCGTCGTCCTGTTCATAGTCGTTGTCGGTGTCGTTGTCGGTATCGTCGTCTTCTTCGTCGTGGTATGTCCCGGCCGCTACGACGTTTTCATCCGTACATGTCTGCAGGTGCTCAGGAGAAGGCAATTTTACGAGATAATGGCAGCGATGTGCCAGCTATTGCAGCCAGCTGGCCCATTGCCCCCCCCCCCCCCCCCCCCCCCCCCCCCACCGAAGAGCGAAGTCGCCGTAGAGCTGGGACCTCCTCCGAGGCAAGCGATATTGCGTGTGGAGATTATTGGCGACGTCTCCCAACATTTGCTCTCCCTTACAGAGTACTGATGGGTGACCTGCACCCCAACCCTGGAGGATGCGCACGTTGCCGGCTCTCTTTGCGACAGGTCCGTCTAAACCTTCTTTTTCTTTTTCTTTTCTTTTTCCTTTATCCATTTCTTTCCTTTCTTTTTCTCTTCCCCGGCCATCCTGGCTTCTCCGTGATCCCGTTTAGTACCATATGCTGGCTCATGTTTGGGAAATACAAATGCAGCGCGCCAAGACAGAAACATAGGGCTCCAGATTTTTTTTGCTCTGAAAAGGCGACATGTGAACCGGAGGCCCCCCCCACCCAACCCGCTGCCTGCAAGGGCCTTGCCTGCCCCGGTTCGCGGAAGACAATGGAGAGTTCGCGAGATGCGATGACTTGTCTCGCTACTACGTAGTAAGCCATACCGTGTAAGACATGTCAAATCCCGATAGGACGACCGCTCAGAGTTTCGACAACGCCTTGACCTCCTCCACGTAAACTAGTAAGCCTGCTGGCTCCACGAGGGGACAAAAAAAAACAAAAAAGAAGAAGAAAAAGAGGGTGCCGCGGCTTCCTTGTCTTGTCCGTCGCCTCCGCGCACGGCGTTCAAGGAAAGACGTCCGTGTCTCCCGACGAAATCCTACCACATGGTGCGTAGATTCGCCGTATCGTACAGACACGCTCACCGTCATGCCAAACAACGATGGCTAAAGAGATATGACCCGGACAGGGTCCGCCCTGGACAACCGGCAAGGGCTCTCTTGAATCATGAATCAATCCATCTATCAGGTATCTTTAATGCCCCCCGCTGGCCGGCTGTGGTGATCACGCAGGTCTTGCCCAGAGTACGTACTGTACAGGATGCGGTGGGTCAATGTAACTGTATTCCCCCGGCGGGCCACATTCGCCGGCTGCCCTTAACACAGGCAGATATGAACATTCCCCCCCCCTCCCCCCGAATTCTTTTTTTCATTTTGTTTTCCAACCCTTGTAGGCGTGCCGTGTAACCCTACCTCCCTCCCAAGTCAGGAACCGAGCAAGGAGCGCGCAACTCTAGAGCCGTGGACCTTGTCGATAAGACGACCTGGGGGACACCCATGGAAGGGCCTCACACAGACGACGGGCTCGCAGCGCTCAGCAGGGCGGCAGCCAGCATGCTCTCCCGCTGCTTGGCATGGTTCTAAAAAAACTAGAGAGCAATGAAGGTACGGACACTACCTAGGTAAAGGTACGATGTACGATGTACGAAGCGCACACAACGCTTGGGTCTCTTCGCCCCCCCCCCCCCCCCCTCTCTCATCGTTGTTGACCACCCTAACACGTACAGTACTGTGCATACATACGATGGTTCACTGGCAGGTAATCTCAGCCATTGCGACCATCACCGGGAACCCCCCCCTCCCCTTTCCCTTCCTCCCTTTTTTTTGTTTTATTTCATCGTTGTGGCTGTTGTCCCATCTCAACGGTTGCGGCGGCATGAACCAGCAACGCCGCCCGAAACCCCACACCCTCCGCTGACGCGCCCAATCAGCGCGCTGAGACTGGCGACCAAGTGGACGTCTCATCAACCGCCAGACGCACCCAGCTGGCCAAACATCCATCTACAACGGGGTCGCGACGGCATCGCACCCTCGAAACACTAAACGGGGAGGGGGGGGGGGCAAGAGAAACGAAAAAAAAAAAAAAAA
>MU846203.1:26580-67232 GCA_030867225.1 Colletotrichum caudatum
CCCCCCCCTAGCACACTACCTAACTCTCTCATCTTCCACAATACCATCCACTCGTTCCGCCCACACCCCCTTTTCCGATATTTCACACCCGCACACACCCCCCAGGCCACGACTACAGGTACACTATTCGGACTGATGTAGGTAGGTACAGTACACTACGGCCCAATCCTGGTAGGTATTGCCCACTTCTACGATGCCAATCAAGCCCTCTCAGTTCAGGTCCCCGTCTCCATCCCACCACCACATCTCCCGTCTGTTCTGTTCTTGCTGCTAGCCCGCTTTCACTTGCCTGCTCTCTTTCTCTTCCCTCGCTCGCTCTATTGTCCTCTACCCACGCTACTTGGTACACTACGACGAATACATACACTACACCTTATTACCCAACCTAATCAGGCTTGCGAGTGAAGGTACATCGTGCTGTACGTGTGGATGGGTACCATCTCTCTTTCAAGTGTCCTTTCCCGCTGCTCCAGTCCAGTTCGGTCCAGGCCAGGTACAAGCAGCAAGGTACCTCTCCTACCCTACTTTACCTAGGTACGGTAGGGAAGGTACCCTGTCTTCCTCGCCTTCCTCGCTCCTCCTGCTCCTTCCTTGTCGTCCCCGCCGTCGCTCACACCCCACCCCCCCTTGCTTTTTCTTTTCATAAACACCCTCCCCCCCCCCCCTCGTCTATTTACCTACTTCGTACCTTCCTTACCCTCCCGTGGTCCATTCATCATCCACTTAGTCCGTCAGTCACTCAGTCAGTCCGTCACAGCCCCCCCTTCCTTCCAGGTCAGGTCGACTTGTTCCTTCCTCTGTGCCCTCGCCCGCCCATCCGCTGCCAAATTTTGGCTCTCACTCCCGTCACGGCCACACGCCCACGCGCGCTGCGACCGTATGTGTACCTACCTTACGGAGTAGTATCTGTAGTAGCAGAAGGAGAAGAAGAAGAGGTACCTTCGCAGCGTACCTGCCTCGCTGCTGCCGCTCCTACTCCTGTCCTGTCCTGTACGTCCACATAGTCAGTACTCCGCCCACCCACCAACCCACCCACCCATCGCACCAGCACCCGCACCCGCACCCGCGCACTGCTACCTCGCTCGCTTGTCCTTGCTTGAACCTGTCCTGTCCCGCCGCCGCGAACCCGACCGTCTCTCTTCCTCCTCCCTTTTCTCACCCCGTCCAAAATCATTAAACCCCCAGACCATCCTCCCCTTCCCAAAATCTCTCTTGATATCTCTTCTTACAAGACTCTTCTCTTCTTCCCATCCTCTCTTTTTTTTTATTCTTCCCCTCCACCTCCTCTCCCTCTTCCCCTTCTCTCCTCGTCGGAGCCGCACACACCTCCCACCCCCGTGTCTATTCCCATCTCATCAGAACTGACCACCCCCGAGGCCAAACCATCACCTCTCAACGACACTTCAGACACTGCCTGTCGCACCCTTGCCCATCATCGCGAATCCCATCGCACCAGCAGTCTACCATCCAAGCTTTTGTCTCGTTGCCAATCGGTTCCTGCGCGCTTCTTCGTCGAGCTTTGTCACCTGTTTTGCCATTCAAGCACCTGTCCCTTCGACGACCCTTAATCCATTCGACCTGGAGGTTCCTTTCCGAGACCAAGAGGCCGCCGATAAAAGACTCCATCAAACATCCCCCCCTCGCAGCAGCACCTTGACGGTTTTCCAACTGCGTCGGACATTGTCCTCCATTCGCTACAGGTCGAGCTTGGGTCGTTCTGGTCAACAATTGTGCCAACATCAGAAAACATTACTTCCCCGGGCTGGACTCGAGTTTACGTCTGAAAAATTTACCACTCAAAAAGAAACATCAACCCCTTCATCCGGGCTTATCTCCAAGACAAAGGGCAGCGCCTTTTCACCATCTGCGATCCTCGTCACGCAAAACGAAACATTTTCTTTGACTCTCAATTACCGCGCGACCCCGCCGAGTCGATCAACACGCGCGATATTTCGCCACCCCATCCGGTCAGACGCGACCGACACACGTCGTCAATTTCCATCCTAGAGCATAACCACCCAGGATGTATTCACAACATGCCGCCGCGGGCATGGCCCCCCAAAAACCAGAGACCTTCATGCTGAGCACCGAAGCCCAGCAGGCGTTGCCCCACGACGCTCAAGTTGCCCTGCAACAGGTTGACAACCGTAAGTCGCGCCCTGCTGTACGCTGACGCCCAGAGGGCCTTGTCAACTGACGCGATTGCATAGTCAAATACTTCCTCATCTCTGCACCTGTCGACTGGCAACCCGATCAGTACATCCGCAGATTCCTCCTCCCCACAGGCGAATATGTCTCGTGCGTGCTCTGGAACAATCTCTTCCACATCTCCGGAACCGACATCGTCAGGTGCCTTTCTTTCAGATTCCAGGCTTTCGGCCGGCCAGTCAAGAACTCCAAGAAGTTCGAGGAGGGTATCTTCTCCGACCTGAGGAACCTGAAGTCGGGAACCGACGCCTCGCTCGAGGAGCCCAAGAGCCCCTTCCTCGACTTCCTCTACAAGAACAACTGCATCCGCACCCAAAAGAAGCAAAAGGTCTTTTACTGGTACAGCGTCCCCCACGACAGGCTCTTCCTCGACGCTCTTGAGCGGGACCTGAAGCGCGAGAAGATGGGCCAGGAAGCCACCACCGTCGCGGTCAGCGAGCCCGCTCTCTCGTTCCAGTACGACTCGTCGCAGTCTCTCTACGAGCAGCTCACCAAGGCCCAGCAGGCCAACTCTTCCTCCTTCAACGCCCAGCAGGTGACATTTTCCCAGTCCCAGTCGACGTCTCCCATCATGCGTCCCATGGACAACATGCCGCCTCCCCAGATGATCCCCCAGTCGGTGGCTCCCATGTCTGACGGAATGGACTCCATGGTTCCCTACGGGGCGATGGGCATGCCCCAGCAGATGCCCCCGCAACAGATGGTCAAGCGGGAGCCCGATTACAGTCGTGTTCAGTACAACCAGAACGGTGTCCCCATTAGCCAGGGCCACCAGAGACACGCCTCGATGCCCGCTTACGGCCTCGAGTACTCCCCCGCCCCGTCCTTCGTCTCTTCTCAGTACGAGGACTACAGCAACCGGGGAATCTCCTTCGAGCCCATCACGCCGCCTCAGCAGGCTCTGGGCATGGCCGCCGAGCCCGCCTACATCGCCAACGAGGAGACCGGCCTGTACACCGCCATCCCCGACCACATGGGCGGCAACGTAAACGGCCTCAACGGCATGATCCAGCTCCCGCCCTCCAACCTCGCCGGCCCTCAGTTCTCCAGAGCGTACGGTTCCAACAACGTCTACTCGGTGATTGAAGGATCCCCCACCTACAAGCAGAGGAGACGCCGTTCGTCCATCCCGCCTGGAATGTCGGCCATTGCCGCTGCTACCGCTCAAGCACAGGCGCAGCAGCAGCACAGACCCTCGGATCTCCGGCGGTCGGTCTCTGCATCAGTCGGTCCTGTTGCTGAAGGCGACGAGTCTGCGGACAACTCCCCACCCGGTCTTGCCTACAGCAGCTCCGCCCTGTCCATGGTAAGCCAGCAGCACAAAGAGATGATGGACCTGTCCCGGCACGGCACTCCGCTGTCCACTGTCGAGGGCAGCCCCGCTCTCAACCCCATGTCCCTCCAGCAGCAAGACTACTCCCACCTCCAACACGATGACATGTCCGGTGACGGCTCCATGAATGGCGTCCCGCGTCCTGGTATGCAGGGCCCCAACGGCGTCGTTCGTAGAGCCCGCTCTGCGACCGTCATGGAACTTGGACCCTACCCCCAAAAGTCCCACTCCTGCCCCATCCCCACGTGTGGCCGCCTCTTCAAGCGTCTCGAGCACCTCAAGCGGTAAGATTCAGATCTAACATTTCATTTGTCAACAACCAAAACGACCTGCCTGAAATCTGACCAAACCTCCAGACACGTGAGAACACATACACAAGAAAGACCCTACATCTGCCCTTATTGTAGCAAGGCATTCTCCAGATCAGACAACCTAGCACAGTATGCCCCATTTTTCCTTCATCTCCTTTCCTTTGTCCTTTCCTTTGTCAAGAGAACTGTAATGTGGCGCGAGAGAGAGAGAGAGAGACCCCAAGCGATGATCACCAACGTCCAAACCGCCGCGTCACAGCACAACCATCATTACGCCGCCGTCAACTTGGGGGGGAAGCAATCCTCTTCACACAGCAACATGGACTGACTGGGATGTTTTTTCTATAGACACAAGCGTACTCATGACCGTGGCGAGAACGGCGAGGCTACTCTTAACTTCTCCGGCGAGGAGGAGGAGGAGTACTCTGGCGAGGACCAGCTTGGCTCACTAGGCGAAGCCTCGCCCAACTCCGAGAACGCCTACGTCACAGCCTCGCTCAACGGTGTCGCCAATGGCTCGACGCCGCCGACGTCCAACGCCATGGCCCAGTCGTTCAACAGCTTGCAGACGCTCAGCATGCCGATGACCATCAGCCAACCGGCTGTGAACGCGAGCGCCATTATGTGAGACGGTATCTTACGAGCTAAAGCTCTCATTACGACTGGAGTTACGTTTCCTTCGACACGGTGTTACTTAGAGGGGCGGCATGGCTATGATGACGGTTTCGGAACGGGTCTGGACCTTTTTCTCATTTTTTTTCTCTCCATCTTTTCTCCATTTTACTTCATCCATTTCCAGACATGGATTTCGGCACGTGTTAGCGAACTGGGCTATTGCTCCTTTGGCTCCGGACGATTTTTTATTTCTTTCATTTTCAGTTTTGTGTGTTCAGCATCAAGTCTGGCCTCTGGTTCCAGACTCAAAAGGGAAACTCGCACACATAGAGATGCGCACGGAGAGACTGGGAAGATCTCGCCGCGCGTTTGTACCTCACCGAAAAAGGGAGAATTCTTTCATGCATGAGCTTAGGGTCGCGCTGCGAAGAAGAGAAACGACTCGCACATGTATATATACTTGTTTCTTTTCCTTTGCGCTGGAGGGGCATACTTTGAGAAGAGGCGAAGATGCTTGGAAGGCCAGATGATACCAGGAAGGAGAGACTGTTAGGCGACTCTGAAGAGTGTTGGACAGAGCATGTTACAAGTAAGCAGAGTTGAATGCTGATACATGTTGATCACATTATTTTGTCCGCTTGGAGTGATTGTTTTGCGCTCAGTGACGTGACTCGGTGAGGCTTGCATTGTTGCTCGATGTATCTATCTACCCAATGCTCAGTAGGGTTCAAATTCAATGTCGTTTGTGTCGATTGCATTCATGTATGCTCATTATGCATTCATTGTTGGTATGCCAGGATGCTGCGCGTCTTTCTCCACATATATATACAGTCGGCGATGCTCGGTACCCGCTGCCGGCCAGCTCTTCGTCAGTTATGGGCAAGTAAAGATAGAAAAAGGGTGGGAAAATAAGAAGTAGATAGACCGGACTATGTTGACACCTTCCGAGTTGTGTGTCGTGGCCCGAACGGTCTGCCGATCTATCTCCTCCCGCGTCCCCCTCTACCGCCGCCGCCGCGGCCACCACCCCTTACACCCCTGCCGCCACCGCCTTCGATGCTCTGGACGTCCCTCTCGCTCAGCCTCAGCTCGGCGCCGCGCATGCGGCCGACGGCGGGGCCGTCGACGCCCCTCTCGGCGCGGCCGGCCCCCTTCTTGGCCTTCTTGCCGGCGGCGGCGGCGGCGGTCTCTCTCTCGAGCACGATGCCGTTCTCGCGGGCCTGGCGGCGGCGCTTGGCCTCCCTGCCGGCCGCGGCGGCGGCGATGCCCTTGCGGATGGCCATGGGCATCTTCTCCTGGGTGAAGACGGAGCCGACGCCCGAGACGCCGCGGGCGAGCGACTGCGTGCGCAGGTCGGCCTGGCGCTGGCGGAGGCGGCCCTCGGAGAAGGTCTTGGCGGCGGCCGTGGGGTTGGAGAAGGGGGTGACGGTGTGGCGAGCGAGGATGTGGGACTCGGAGAGGAGGCGCTGGAGGGCGAGGTCGTTGGCCAGCATCGACTTGTCGTTCTCGTCGTCGGGGTCCGCCGGGGCCGAGGCGGCGGCCGACGGGGACGGGTCGGTTTGCGAGGGGGGTTTGGAGGACTGCCGAGGCGCGAGTTAGCATGTGTGTGTGTGCGCGCGCGCGTGTGTGTGTGGAGAGAGTAAAAAGGGGGATGGCCGCATACCATGAAGGCTTTGAGCTCGCGCTTGCTCATGCTCGCGACGGGTTGGAGTTTGGACTTTGTGTGGTCGACGACCTCGATCACGGGGTTCTCTTCGCCGTCGTCCTCGTAGTCTTCTTCTTCTTCTTCTTCTTCCTCGTCATATCCGTAGTCGTCTTCTGCCGAAAGGGAAACCGTTAGCAACACGCCCTGTTCCTTCTTTCAAGACCAGCTCCAGGCTTTCCGTCCTTCCTCGAGCACTAAAGGCACGAAAAGGTGTCGGCTTACCGTCCTCGCCGGAGAGACCGCTCCACTCCTCTCCCTCCCCCTCCTGCCCGTCGGCGCCCTCGTCCTCGAAGACGTCCTCGTCCTCCCCGTCCGACGAGGTGTCTCCGTCTTCGCCCCGGGCCCCGGCCGGGGCCCTGGCCTTCTTCCGCTTCGGTTCCTCTATGGGCTTGAACTGCGCCTCGAAGTGTCTCCGGAAGATCTCCTGCGCGGAGAGCAGGGACTCGTCTCCATGGTTTTCTCCTCCTCCTCCTTCTTCTTCTTCTCCTTCGTCTTCATCTTTCCCCTTGTTGGCCTGCTTCGCCTTCGCTGCGGTCTTCTCCACGGAACCGGCTTTTTTCGCGGCCTCGACGCTCTTGTTCTTCTTCTTATTCAGCGCCGGCGCCGTCGTGGTCTTCGGCGCCCCACTACTCTTCTTTGCAGCGTTTGTAGTGGTGGGTTTGCCGGCCTTGACGACGGCGGCGACGGAGGAGGAGGAGGAGGAGGGCGCCTTGCGCTTCCCGAGGACGGAGGCCATCGCTTCCCTGTCTTCGACCCCGCGAAACGATGCTCGTCTTAGTCGCTGGGGGAGTGTGTGTGTAGGATGCCGTCGAAACAAACAAAAGGTGGGTTAGTTCGGGTGCAAGGCCTGCGGCGTCGGACTGGTGGCTGGCAAAGCGAACTCGGCCGCGTCGTGTCGGGGTAAAAACGCAGTCGCAAAACACTGGGAGAAGGAGAGCACACAAAAACTAAAATCCATAGGCGGTAGGTAGGTAGGTACCTGCAGCTCAGTCCGTCCATGCTCCCAGAAATTTCAGCGGGTCCTACCCTCCCCTCCCCCAATGCTCCCCCTTCAGCCTCGTCCTGAATGTGGCTGATTAAATGCGTGTTATTGGATACCTGCAAGAAAGGCGACGTGGGGGCGGCGGTAAGGGGGCGCGGTGCAAGAGCTCTCCCTCTCTCAGCCTTGGTGGGATAGTGTGGAGGGGCAAGCCACAGCTTTTTTTTTTCTCCTCCAAAAATATCGCCTACCGGGTCCTCGACTTCAAAAGCCCGAACATCAGAACATACCCCCTCAAACTATACTCCCATTCCTCTTCTGCATTGCTCATGGTTTACTCCCGCATATCCCATTTGTGGGATGAAAGGAGCCACACACACGCCCTCAACTCCAGGTACCAAAGGAAAACCTCCGCAATGGGACGTGTCTCGCGACGTGCACCATTCTCGACCGACAACCCAAGAATAGCTCACGTCCAATGGACCAGATGAAACTGGCAGACATCCATGACGGCCCGTCGGAGCTCAGGTCCAGGTTGAGGGCCAATCACCACAAAGGGGTGACGGCCGTCTCAGACCACGCAATGCCCGTGTGCACACACATACATGCACACCACCCCCTCCCTATGCACCAAGCACTCACTCTATAGACTGGAGAGAAGAGAACAGAAATGCGGATAACACCAAACTAACGAACTCTGCTTGTGACAAACACTGCTTGCTATCCATCCCAAAAACCCCTTTTCATCACATCTTTCCAACCCCTGATGCACACACACACACACTCCTTCTCGCTGACACACGCACATGCACACCCCCTGCCCCCCCCCCCCGCCTTTCTCCCCTTTGCATATCACTCACGCCGCGAATAAAAACAACGCTTCAAGAGCGCGCGGCTTCAAGCTCCAGCTCCAATTGCCTGATTCTCTCGCTCTGATCCTGAGACCCGCCGGCATTCACCTTGCGCTTCAGCCCCTCAACTTCACCTGAGAGCTGGCTAATCTTGTCGTTCTGCTTGTTGATGAGCTTGGTCTGCTGCTCCAGCATCTGTCTGATCTGGTCCAGAGACGACTCAATGTGTGTCGGGGATGCAGGTGAGTGGGCCGACGCCTTGACAGGCGACTGCTGGGCGGGAGGCGACTTGATTTGGGTGGGAGAAGCCGCCTTGATGGGGGACGGGATCTTGGCGGGCTCGACACGGGTAGGGGCAGGGGCGGCGGCGGCGGCGGCGGCGGCGGCAGGGACAGCAGCACGCTGGGCTGGTCTCTGCACCTCCTCGAAACTGGAGTTGTCGTCATCATCTTCCGGCTCGGCAGGCTCGTCGTCCTTGAACTTGGACGCCATGTTGGACATGGAGGCCTGCTGATCCCTCATAGAGGGAGGCGGCGACCGGGCGACCGGGGTGGGCTCCGGAGCAGGGGCGGGCTTCGGCGCAGGCTTAGCAGCCGGCGCAGGAGCAGAGGCAATCACAGGGGGCTTGTAGTCAGAGGCGACCTCCTTGGGAGCAGTGCCCTCGTACACGCTCTCCAGGTCAATCTTGGCGGGGATGCCATCCTTGCCACCCAGCCACTCCTGGGCGCTGACGGCCGGCTTGAGACCAGTAGCAGGGGGGAAGATATCGGACTGGAAGGTCTCGGCTCTGCGGGGGACGGTGAAGGAGATGGGCTCGATGTAAGTATCGTTGACCGTCTTGTAAGCTCTCATAACCTCGTTGTCATGCACCTAGGCAGCGTTAGACTTGACCCCCCGCTGCACCACCGGCATGTCCCGACTTACGTTAATGCCGCGGCGCGGAACGAAGGCAATGCCTCTTTGGGGCTCGGCGGACTTGTACTCGCTCAGGTACTCGAACTTGTCGTTTTCATACTCGTAGTAGCGGATGTTGCCGTCACTGCATGATCCGTCAGCAAAAGCACCGACCCGATGCTGCTGCTGCTGCTGCTGCTGGGACAACTCACCCCTTGCCAGCAAGATACAGACAGTTGGATCCCTCGTCTGTCCAAAAGTCAGCATTCGGCCGCCCCTGATCACGTAGACCACCAAGACCCACCCCAAAAGGGCATGATGACGCCCGAGATCGAGTCCAGCATGGAGAAGCCTCCGATGGGCTCGTTGCGACCGGGCTCCCAGAGCGCGAGCTGACGCTCGCTCATGCGCGAGAAACCGGCCGTGGCGAAGCGGTTGTGCTCGCCCATCCACACGGCTCTGCTGTTCTTGGCGCCCGGGTGGCCAGGGGCCTCGTGGACGGGCTTCTCGGCGCGCACATCCCACACGCGGATCTTCTTGTCGCGGGACGTCGTCACCAGGAGCGAACCGCTGGCGTTCCATGAGAGGCTCTGCACGATGTCGTTGTGCTTCAGGGTATGGGTAGATGAGCCGTTGTTGATGTCCCAGAGCTTGATCGTGAAGTCGCCGGATGCGGACGCGAGGATGTTCTCGGCGGCGGGGTTGAACTGGACCTGGCCGACCTTTCTGCACGTCGCTTGTCAGTCTCGCGGTCGGATATTAGAAGGCGGACGGCGAGTGGCCGGCGTCGACGAACCTCGAATGGCCGGCGAGCTTGCCGACGGGGGAGACGTCGGCGGGCTCCTCGGCATCGGTGTAGAGGGTGAAGTTCTCGGGAACCTGCCAGATAAAGACCTTTCCGTCCTCGGAACCGGACGCGATGACGCGGTCGTTGAAGGGGTTCCTATCACGTGGGCGTCAGTGTCTGTGTCGCGTGCGCTCGTGGCCGGCGGATGGGTAGGGACGGAGGGAGGGGAGCCTCGCGCGCGGACGGTGGCTGGGATCGGGCGTACCAGTCGGTGTCAAGGACGGTGGCGGTATGGCCTCGGAACAGGGGGATTTGGTCGGGCACCTTGCCCGTCTCGCCGAGGGGAATGACAGCAAAGGCGCCACCGCCGCCGGCTTCCCAATTGACCGAGAGGTAGTCGGGGTTGGCCTAGATGTAAGGAGGTTCTGGTCAGCTCGTTCTCTCGGCCCCGTGTCCCGGCGCTGGGCCCAATTGTCTCGGAGCAAACAAGGGAGGAGGGAGGGGACGGAAGCCAGAAACCAAAAGGGTGAACCTATTACCTTCACCAAGTTGGTATCCCATGCATTCCGGCTAATGCGAAGATTATCGTAGCAAAACTCCTTGCGGGTCGGCTTGCCAAAGACGTGTCCTGGACGAGAAGGATCAGGGCGTCAGCAGTAGGTCCTCCCCAGCGCAGCGCAACGCGGCGGCTTGCGACGAGAAAGAAAAGAAAGAAAAAAAGAAGACCCACGATATTTCGACGCTCGCACAAAGCGGCCCGCCATTGGAGATGATGTTAGTATGTTCGGGAACCCGGGTGGCGGGATGGGAAAGAGAATGAGGCTTCGAAAAGGGGGGGGAAGAAAAAAGATGCAGACGATATGCAATGCTGAGACGGAAAATGCGACGACGCAACGCGACCTGCGATCCTGTGGTGATCCAAAAGGGGAGGGAGGACTCGGTGTAATAGCTGGGAGCTGTCGATGGCGGGCCCTCCCAAATAACGAACTACCTAATGAAGTGGGTGCCGCCGCTCATGGGTACGGCTGCTGCTATTGCTGGTCCCGCAGTCCAACGCAATTCGGGTAGCGATCACTTGCTCCCATGGGTACGTACCCACCTCACTTATAGGTAATTCATAGTACAGCTGGACATTACTGGCTGATGGGACACATTGGTGAAACTCCCCCGGCCAGCTGCGCCCCGTGGCTTCCCTCCACCGGCGAGAACATCGATGGACCGGGGATCCAGCCAAGTTTTATGCAATGCGTGTCACGACGCACGTGATGATGCATGCGTTTCCTCAGCGCGACGGCACCGTCACCAGAATTCTGCTGTGCTGTGCTGCGATCGATGCCTGTCACCGTATCCTTCACATCATGGACCCCAAACAGATTAACGATGAAAGCCTCCCTATTTTTTTTTGGTACAACAACATGCTACCTACGTACAACCAACGGGCTACCCGACTGACTCCATGAACAACAATGCTCAAAAAGAGTCCGAGTGCGAGTCTAAGCAACAAAGCTCTTCTCCATACCAGTCTCTCTGGGAACCTCCTCCATCGCCATCCACATCAATGCCGAAACGCCAGCTGCCTGCCAAAATATTAAACGTCGAGGCAAGCGCGCATCCAGCAGACACAAGCCATCTTAAGGGCGGACCAATAGACACATGATCATCCGATCACGAACTCCAGGTCCAAGAGAATCATAGATCATGCCGTGCGTGCCCTCTCGTTTCTTCGTGTCGCCTGGTCGTACGCGGTCATGCCATATCATGAAGAAATGAAGGGGTATTAGTTGAAAGTACTCTTCGTCCGCGAGTGCACCCGCCGGCCCTCTGCGCGGCGTCGCAGCGCCTCCTCCCTCTTGAGGACGAGCTCGCACCACTTGCCCGGCTTGCGAGGACCGCTGACCTCGTCGTCGCTGTCGCCACGACCGACGAGGTCCGTCAGGGCCTGCAGCCAGCCGGCCTTGTCTTCGGCAGTATCGGCGTAGAAGTCGATGGTCTCGCCGTTGTTGAAGCGGATGCGGAAGCCCTCCTCGACGAACATGTAGCCTTCTTCCTCTTCGGCAAAGGCCGATCTGCGACGCCTGCCGCCCTTGCCCGTGGTCTCCTTCTCCGTGAGAGCGCGCCGGTCGTCGATGAGACGCTTGGCGTTGGCCAGGTTGATCGTGGCACGGGGTTGACGGGTGGCCTCGTGGTAGGCGGTGAGCTTGTGGCCGACAAGCTTGAAGTAACGGCGACGCCAGTACTGGAACCGAATAAGCGCATGGTCAGGTTTAGGCTGAGGGTGATGGGATTACTTACCGGGCAGTCGCCGCCCTGCTGGCTCAGGTGACCCTCCCAGTTCTTCGCAAGGTGCTCCTCGGCAGCCTTGAGTTCCCGGATGCACGAGTTCATGCTCTTGGGCATGTCCTCCTCGGTGGATCCCTTGGGACGGGGCACGAACAGCAACTGGAGCTCCAACTTGCCAATCTTGTACGGGGCACGGCGTACGACGGTCGTGTTGCCGCGCTTGCTCTTGACGCTGGACGCGAACGCAGCCTCCTCGGTCGCCCACTCGTTGAAGCAGGCCACGTCCACAACGTACGGACGGCCGTAGCACCGAGACTCGTGCTCCTTGAGGCACACGTAGGAACGAGCGAAGCTGCCGTCCTCGGCAGCGAGCGGGGACAGCAGATCCCAGGCGGTGGGCGCAACCTTCACCTGTCTGGCTTGGGCCGCCTTGTGCTGCTCCGCCGCCAGGCGCTCCTCCTCTTCACGCTGACGTAGCTCCATCTCCTTACGCTTCTTGGGCGACGCAAACACCCTGCTAAAGGTGGACGTCTTGGGCTTGATAGCCTTCGTAGGAGACTGCACAGTGACCTTCTTTGCTGGCGGCGGCTTCTCCAGCTTGACGTTGAGGGTCAACTGGAATTCCAGCTCGTTCGGCACAACAAGCTCGAATTCCTGGCCCACGGGGGCGTTGCGCGCAAGCTCGAGCCAGGCGGTCGTGACGCAGTGCACACCGTTGTCAAGAGTAAGGCTGAACCAGGTACGCTCCGCTGGAAGGGGTCAGTCGTCTCAAGGGCTGAAAAGGGGAGGGAAGGTGGGGACATACTTCTGGGAATCGGGAGATCGAGATCCTTGACACCAAGAACCTTGACGAAGAGACGGCCGCGCTCGCCGCTCTCTTCGGTCGCCAACTCGGGGTTCAGGGCCTCCTCGGCCAAGGTGTTGAGAGCCTGCGCGTTGCTCTCCTGGCCAGGCATGGGCGGAACCGGCCCGCTGGTCTGGGGACGGCGCCTGATGCTCTTCTGTCTGGGCCTGCCATTCCAGGGCTCGACGGTCCACGACTGGGGGCGATCTGTCTTGACTGGGGAGTTGCCGGCTGATCGGCTCTTCCACATGTCGGAAGATTCCTTGTCGCTTGCCGTGACGACCTTTGTGTTTTGTCGCATGAGGTAACCGCGCTGGTTCTTTTTGTTAGCACTCTGTAACTTTGCCTGTACTGAATTGGGTTTGCTCGTGGTTGCGGCCGGCCCGGACGCTTGTCTGCTGGGGCTTCCACTCGCGAAATGAGACGAATCATGGACTTGATGAGAAAAAGCAACCTTTTGTGCCTCGATGACCCGGTCGAAGTCCTGGTCAAGACTCAGGCCAATGTCGAGATCCAACGTCAGGCTACGCTTGGCGAAGCTCGAGTGGCGTTTCATCACGAAGTCCTCCTCGATACCGGGCTCTTCCTGCAGGTCCCTCGACAGCCTGTTGCGGTGGCGTTCCGGAATGGCTGGGATGTCGGGCACCTCGCGACTAACTTGGCGTCGTGCTTCCCTCATGGCGATGATGTCGGAAGGCGTGTTGGATGGCCTGGTCTTCAGCTTCGAGCCCGAGGCCTTGATGGTTGCCTGTCGTTCGGGGATCGCAGGGGATTCCAAAGGCGGCTCGTCAAAGATCTCCGACGCCTCGTCTTCCTCGTCGGAGGACATGGGACGATGGATGACGGACTCGGGCGTACCGGGCTCCTCCTCATACTCATCCTCCGGGTCACCCCATCCGGAGCCGTCATAGTCGGGCTTGGACAGCTGGAACTGCTTGGGGGTCGAGGGTCGCTGCATCTGAGCCTGGAGGTCCGTCATCTTGGGTGGCGGCTGGAGGTCTTCGACCTCCTTGGCCGAGGGCTCCGGGGGCGGCGCCAACATGAACGACTGCAGTCCCTTGGAGAAGGCGTTGTCCTTGCCTTCCTCCTCCATCTCCGGAAGGCTGTGTCCGCCCTCTGCTGGAGTGTCAACGGGCGCGGCAGGCTCGGCTTCTGGTGATGGCTCCCTCTCCGCCTCCAGTTGGGACCCAGCCTCGGGCTGAGTCTCGACCTCGGGCTCAAACACCTGCGTCACCTCGGCCTCAGGCGTCGGCTCCTTGGCTGGAGCCTCGGCAGCGACGTCGACCTGCTGGTCGAACGTGTTGCCGGCCCTGTCGGACTTGAGCTCTAGAGGTCTTACCTCGGAGGCCATGCCGAATGACTTGGCGGCACGAGGCGTGAGGATCTCCTCCTCAACCTGGGTGACGTCGGGAACACGAGCTGGGCCATCTGAGTAGTGGCTGGCGGAATCCGCGTCGTTCTCGTCAACGTCGGACCGAGCGTAGAAGTGTGTGATGGACTCGGTCTCGACATCCGAGGGCTCGTCACGGTGGATGATGACACTACCCTCATCGCTCATCTCGGATATGTCATCGAGAATCGAGTCGTCCTCCGTCGAAGGGATGGGGACATCAGGATCGAGCGGCAGATGAAGACGACGCTCGGGGCTGGGCCGCTCGGGGCTTGAGCTGGGCGCTGGCGACGAGAAGTAGTCACCATCCTGGTCGCTGCTGCCGCCGTTGACGCGGCGCATGATGGACTCGCGAGAGATGCGAGAGGGCAGCTCATAATTGTCGAGAGCAGAGATGTCGCCGACGGTGTCATCGGCCTCATCGGCCTCATCGGCATCGTGGGAGAGCATGCTGGACTCGGCGGTCTCGGTGTCCGAGGGGGGGCTTTGTATTCTATCGCGCGCGGCACCGCGACGAAGGCGGCGCTCCCGTTGCTGCTCGTTGGCAGACTTGTGGTCGTCCGACAGCATCATAAGTTTGAGTCTCTCTTCGAGGGTCATCTTGCCGTTGCCGATGCTCTGGATCTCGGACTTGCTCGCGGACGCCGGCGGAGGCGACGGCAGGCTGCGATGGGCGCCCAGCATCCTCTCGGCGGTGGCAGACATACCCGGTGAGGAGCGGGAGTCGCTGCGGGCAGGCGAGCCCATGCCGGGAAGAGGAGGCAGGGGGCGGTGGTCTGAGGTGGAAGAGTCAGATCGCTTGTGCTCTGTGCGGCCGAGACGCGGAAGGGCGTCAGGCATTGGGCTGCCATCAAACGGGTCGTCCGCACGTTCGGCGGATTGCCTCCAGTCGTCGGGACCGACAACCGGCGTCTTGTCCGTGTCTTCGAGAGAGGCGTCGAAGCTGTCACCCTCGATATCGTGGTCGCCGAAGTGGTAGTGGCCATCCTCGTCGTCCTCGTCGTCCATCGAGTCGAAGCTGCCCTCGCGCGAGTTGGACCCGATGGAGGAGATGTCGGGTGTGGCCATCTCATACTCGTTGATCTGAGGGGGGGCGTTATCAAAGGTGACGCTCTTGGCGTGTCGATGCAGCGACTTGCCCGACGGAAGTTCGTGGTCGTCGAACGAGGCGTCGTCCGACCAAGTGCCGGTCTCGGGGTCGAAACTGCTCTTGAAGTGGCTTCTCGAGAGGGACGACTTCATCGGGGACGCTTGGTCCTTGCCCGGACTGCGGGGCGGGTTGGACGGGCCAGCCTGCGTTGGCGTGGAGGGCTTTGTCGGGCTCGCGGCGGGGCTGTAGACGGGGATGCTCGATTTGCTGTTGTTGCGGTGGTGGCCGATGCCTCTGTTGAGGGAATCGGAGGACCGGAGGCCATTGATGATGGTTGTTGTGCCGTCGAAGGAGCTCCCCTGATGCTTAGCTAGAGGGCGCTCAACCTGAGGTAGTCTGGTAGGGTCGTATTCCTGCTTCTGCTCAAGGGCGAGGATGTTGCTATTCTTGACGCGCGAAGCCTTCTGCAGGCGCTCAATGGAGGTGCGGCGTGTCGGCGAAGGCGAGCCGTGGCGGCCGCCGTACAAGCCGGCGTTCTCCGTGCTGATGGAGTCGAGGTTGCGCTTCTGCCAGAAGAGCCTCGGCGAGGTGGTGGTCTCTAGCGGGGACGACTGGAATGGAGATGAGTCGGTATTGAGAGTCATTTTCTGGAAGACGGGTTGTTAGAGGGAAATCCTGCACAGGTGCAGCCTGAGACACTTCCGGCTCACCTTGGACGGCTGCTTCCAGCTGGGCGAGTTTCTCCTGTGGTCCGAAGGAGAAAGCTCTGACAGGGGGCGAGGGATGCCCGTGTTTGCTTTGGCGGGAGGGGGAGATCCCGGATTGCTGCTGCCCTTGGAGATGCGCAGCGGGTGCACCTGAACAGAAGGTGCGGGTGTCAGTCGACAGGGATCGCGCGCGCGAGAATGTCAGGCAGCGGGGACGGGTCAGGCAACTTACAGGTTCCTCAGAAGAAGCCATTTTGTGTGGTGTTTTGTTGAATGCGCAAGCGCATTGGGGGGGGGCAAGAAGCGTAGCAGAGAGTGGTGGCAAACAGTACTCCTAAGAAGAATGCAAGGTAGAGCAGGCTCTGCTGCGGCGATTCCGGGAGTAGATAAGTAATGGCAATGTTTCCCAGGCCCGGATTCTGCAAGATACAAAGGGGAAAAGGCGTGTCGAGTGACAACTAGAATGGATGATTTGGGGGGGGGGGGGGTTCGGGTCCGTCGGCTTGTGCAGTCAGATGCCGGTTCTGGTCATAATCCGAGGAAAAGTCGGGGTATGATGGACTGGAATGTGACAGAAGCAGGATGGAGATGCTCGGTGCCGGACGTGACGAAGGCGGGGGAGGGCGGCGCAAAACAACGAACAGCGAGCACACACGCGGGGGATTAAAAAAAATCAATCAAAAAAGGGCGATGCCGCGTAAAAGGCAGGCAACAAGCAGTAACTGGTAGCGTTCCTGACGGCCGTCGTGGGTTGAGAAACAACAAGAGGGTGGTGAACAAGACGATGGGCGTTCAGAAGCGTGCGTCGATGTGGTCGGGTGTTGTTTAAGGGCAACGAGGCGGTATGAGTTGACGTTGAGGTGGGGAGGCGATGATTGGTGCGCGCAGCGGGAGAAGTAAACAAACAAGGAAGGCAGCTCTTTGTCGGTGGCGTTGCTCCTGGCGACCTTGTTGTTTAGTGCGACTCTAGGTGACAAGGGGGTGCGAGACGAGGGGTTGTTGGCAGCGGATCAGTGAGGACGACGATGAGCGGCTAGCCGTGGGCGGCAGTACAATACAATCAATACATACGGAACCTACGCAGCACTACTGGAGTGGACTGGAGTGGACTGGGTACGCAGTACGAATAGTGGTGTAGCTGCTGCACGTGCCCACTCTTTCTGTGACGCTTCTTGTCGGGTGCGGTTTTCCACGGTGGAACAATTCATGCCTTGTAGGTACCCAAGTTAGGTAGGTAGGTAGGTAGGTAGCAGGTAGTAGGTAGTTTAGGTACGATGTATTGCAGTGGCAGCGGCCCAGTCTGTGCTGTGTTCCGAGGCTGCGCCATCACCACAACAGATTGACATCGACATCCCCCCTCCCTGGAGTGTCTGTCAGTTGCTGCAGGGAGAAGCAGAGAGCGAGGAGGGGAAAAGCAGGCAGGCCAAAAACAAGTATCCGAGGCAGCGGCGTGGGATGCGACGGGAAAAGGAAAGAAAGAAAGAAAGAAAGAAAAAGGAGCATTTTCATCAGCATCATCAACCTGATTCAACAACGCGAGGCCGGTCCAGTCTTTTCCGTAACCATCTTAGCATCACGCTTAACCCCCCCTCCCCGTTGTTGTTGTTGTTGTTGTGGTCGAAGCATGATAATTCGCCGGGCCAACAGGAGCTAGGACACATGGGTTCTTGCAGACTAAGGACTGCGGTACTGCGTTCGTAGTTCCGTACTCGGTACGTGGTAAGTGAGCGTAAGGTCAAGTCATCGTGATCACTATGCGGGCCTGGGAGACCCGCCAGCCTTGCCTTGCCTTGCCTTGCCCTGGACCTGGACCTGGACCTGGACACTTTTGGCTCCCGCATGTCGTGCTTGTCTCCATCGCATCGTACACGTATTGCGCACATCGCATCCGAATCCGATGGGGCCTGGTCGGTGGGTTCCTGCCATCTGTTTTACTGAGGTACTACGACGTATGTACGGATACACAGCAAATATACTTTCTTAGCCCGGATGCTAGGATGGATATCCCATGGTCGCGGGAGAGGATGGGATGGGATGGGATGGGATGGAGCCCATTGTTGCTTTACTGCTACATGTTCGCTCGCACTCTTGTCCCTGCCCGTGCTTTACCAGGGTATGTGTTATTGTTATCGCCATGTGTGTTGTTGTTATCGCCATGTCTGTCGCTCGCTCGCTCTCTGTGGGATCGAGGGAGCCTCACCCTCTCGGCGTGGGATTCATTCGTACGTATTATCTCGGCTGTGTGTGTGTGTTCTTCGCTGTCAGTGGATGGCTTGTCGACTGCCTGACTGCATTAGCTTGGCTCCTCCCCCCCTCTCGCTTCGACTGTTGTTTTGTTTGTTTCCTTCCCGAATCCTCCTATGCACCCCCCGAGTCGATGTCCCCGGGTATAAAGGTACCCCGTCGCAGGATGGAACTAGGTAGTCGCCGTGGGCTTTGCTCCTAGAGCCTGCGCGAAGCCATTTCCTAGACAAGTGAGAATCGGCCACCGCCCGCCCGCGATGGATTGACCGGCCCGGTGGGTGGTCCTGTCAGGGACTCCAGTCTTTTCCTCTCCCCTCCCCTCCCCTCCCGCGTCTCCGCGAAGCCAAGAGCACCGGATGGCCCTGATAGAGCGCCCCTCCCCCCTCTTCAGCCCCAAGAGAGGAGCAACGACGAGAGAGAGGGGGGAGGGGGGGGTGCAACACAACAATCGCCCAGGCGGATTCCCGATCCGACGCACACCATCGTGCAGGCCGTACGGTCAACGGATAAACATATGAAGTATATCCCGTACAGTACGGACATTACGTAAGTGGTGTGTATCTCGCAGAAAACCCGCCCGCCCGTCGTAGCGCCACGCTCAACACGAAAGAGACGAAAGGCGACACGCTAGAGGAGCTACGAGCCCGCGCCGACATCGTGTGTTTCGCAGCCAGCTCCGTACTAGTCTTGTTCGTTTCTTTCAACTGCGCATCTCCTGGCGCGGCACCCCGTCGCTTCGTCGCACCGCGCCGGAACGGCATCAGCATCATTCTATCACGCCTGGGTCGCACGGCTGCCGTTAGACGACGCCTATTATGCTAACCGAGCCCCGACCCGAGTCCAGTCCACCACGGGGCGGTAGGCTTTCTCTTCTTGTGTGTGTGTGTGTGTGTGACTCTTTTTTGTTTTTCCCGATGCGATCCGTCTACCATGTACAGGTCCCGTCGTCCCGCTTGGGAACCCTCTCCTCTACTGCTGAGCCCGGTTCCACGCCACGCACTCCTCGAGCTTCACCCCCTTGCCGCCGAAACAGTCCAGCGCGCTCCCGATCGTCAGGTCCACCTTGCCCTTGCTGAGCTTCTTCACCGTCTCCAGGTCCTCCAGGTTGCGGCCGCCGCCCGCGTACGTGACCGGCAGGCTGCACCACTCGGCCAGCCTCTCCACGAGCTTCTCGTCGATGCCCTCCTGCAGGCCCTCGTTGTCCGCCGCGTGGATGAGGAACTCTGAGCAATAGGGCTCCAGCAGCTTGATCGACTCTGCCCGCGACAAGACAATGAAAACTCTCGTCAGCCACGCCGTTGACATGTACACACACACAAACTCTCTCTCTCTCTTTCTCACACACACACACACACCCCTTGAACAGCACCCCCGTGTATCCACGTAGCAATGGGTAGAAACGAACCTTGATTGACCTCCATGTCCGTGATGGTCTGCCACTTGTTCATGGCCACGAACCACCTGTCGTCCCCGCGCCGCCGGCAGCTGAGGTCGATGACGAGCTTGTTCCGGTCGCCGCCCAGCGCCCGGAGCACCGCGTCGAGCCGCTCCTGGCTGAAACGCCCGTCCGGGAACAGGTACGACGTGATGATGACCTTCTCGGCCCCGGCCTCGATCCACTCCCTCGCGTTCCCGTCGTCGATGCCCCCCCCGACCTGCAGCCCGCCCGGCCAAGCCTCGAGCGACTCCCGCGCCGCCTCCGTGTTGCCGGGGCCCAGCATGATGACGTGGGCCCCGACGAGGCCGTTGTCTCTGTAGAGCCGCGCAAAGTGCGCCGGCGGGTGCGTCGAGACGAAGTTGGTCTGGAGCGCCGCCGTCGTGCTGTCGAGCGTGCCGCCGACGATCTGCTTCACCTGCCCGGCGTGCAGGTCGATGCAGGGGCGGAATCGCGTCATGTTTCGGTTGTGCGAGGCGTGCTGGTCTCTGTTCCTGTTGGGTGAAGGAAGTTTCCCTCAAACCGAGATTCACGGGTGCGTCACTGCTGATGAGCCCCTCCCTCCTGTGCAATTTTGTGTTGGATGGTGGGGTTGCGATTCCGGTACCTGCTTAGCTATGGTGGGCTGTCGCGCCGCCCTCGATGGCTCCTGATTCGGCGTTTACAACTCAGTTTCAGTCTTTTTGAACGAACTAAAAAGGTGCCAAGATCATCGGCTTCGCATCTGAGTGATTTCGAGTGTCCGGGGCTTCTGTGGCATGTTTTATGGTGTGTCTTCGCCGGTCCGTATTGGGGTTGGTGTTACGTGTCGACTTCGACTCAGCCAAAGCTCACATTGACCCAACCTAAACAAATCCAAATTTCAGAAACAGAGCTTCTGTTATTTATGTATTTAATTTCCCTCCCGAACCGAAATTGATCATTGAGCTCTCAGGACAAGGAAAGAAGTGACAGGTGTTTGGGATAGACGTGTGCCAAATGCGCAACCAGGGAGTGGGGGGGCGTCTCACAGTTCATTCGACAAAGCTACTTAGTATTAACAGCGAGTCACAATCTCAACAATCCGGCTGTGTGTTCTAGTGGATTATGATTTCTCGTTCACAAGTATGTGCACTTGATCCCGAGAAGGTCGCAGGTTCGAGCCCTGCCACGGTCATAGCTTACAAACATTTTGCCGGCGTTGATCATTGTTATTTTCAACTATATGGCATGCAGATGTGTATTTTTTGCTTCTATTCATTTAATTGGAGGTCTAACTGCCTGATGCCTAGTTGCTATAAACTAACTACCTTCTCTCTATCAAAGTTGCTTGGATATTTCCCCTGTACACCTCTCTCTCCCTTATCAATCGGACGAACTGTAAAATGAAGGGTTACACAACAGTTGAAAGGACATTGAGTAGGTGAAGCAGTAATAGGGACAGACAATGGGCGAGCTGGGTGTTGGCATCACGCTCGATTGGCGAGCACATCGATCACCAAGATGACACTTTGTACAGCCTGAATGCTGTGTGCATTATGACAATTATCCAAAGAAGCACAAATACATCCGTTTCACCCCTCAATCGCCAATGTGCTGCGTTCTGACTATTGAAGTCACGAGTAATACATGTTCTTTTGTCGATCTGTGCACAACATCCACGGAGGGGATCTACGGAACGCCCTGGTAAAGCTTCATGAACAGTACGTTGCTGACAAGTCGACGGGTGCGCTGAAGCTGGTATGGACAGTCACTCCAGCACCGGACGACGCTCGGAGCAGAAGCTGCAAGGATCCAAAGCATCGGCCGAGTGGTCCATGGTAGTCGAGGCGCGTGGCCAACATCTCTTGTTCAGGAATAAACGTAACAAAAGAAACGCGATTGCCTTCCCGCCGAGGCCCAGGGAGGGTCCGGAAGAGGACGGATGGTGCAGAGTCTCAACAAGCCTGGCAAGGGGCGATCAAAGTCGAAGTCGGGACGTGGACCAAGTGGTTCGCGTACAGAGCTTCGACGACGGACCGACATGGCCTTTATAAATCCACTTCTCCGAGTCATCGCGTCTAGCCCAGCCTCGAACGCCACCACGCTGTTGGCCCGGGATAACTTCTCTCCGCCTAAATGTGAACTGCACCGGGATGCTGTATTGGGGACAGTGTCTCATTGAGTGCGGATCTGGCCCGTACACTCTATATAGCTTGTGAGCGCTCATGATGCACAATCAGAGGCTTACAGAATAGCACACAAAAGACCACATAGCCTTGCAGCATACTCTCATGCATATTAGAAGTTATAGCAGCTAAACAGACACAACACCGGGTATTCGCAGATCATCACCGACTCAACTACCAATCCGGCCCTTTAAGTGTCAACTATAGAAGCCTTGACTTCCTAATTTTGAGGTATATAAAGCTTCTCTTATCACATGGTAAGCTCTTATCTCGGCCTTGAGCTTACAGTACAAATTAGTTCCCTCCTGAAGCAACATCCCTCTATTTTTCCTGTGTTAAACTGAGTTAACCACAGCATGGTACTGGCGCCTCTATACCGCAAGCTATCATGGAACAAGAGCCATTGTCCGAGTGCCAAGCATAGTTTTCCGGAGAGTTTGCTCAGATTGCCAACCGCGCGAACGCTTTTTTTCTTTTTCACAGATATGCCGTTTGAGGTCGTTTTTAATCCGATAGGCGGCTAACTAGAATTAGAGACAGAGGGTTAGTAACCGTAAGGCAAGATCACAAGATGGATGTCTTTACCTTTTCAAGCCGCGTGGGCTTGGAATGCGTCCATCTCAGCACGATGCAGAGACTACGTGCAAAGATCTCCATTGGAAACCACGAAGCACGTCTCAGACTGACCAGCAGCGGTGCACATGTACGCATTCTGGCCAGACGTGTTTTCTAGTCCCAAGGTCCCAGTGTCTCCACTTGATGAAGATCGAGTATATACCATAGTCAGCGACGGGTTTTTGTAGGATCTCCCATCAAACACGTCATTGCTAGTCTCAAACGCAGTAGGGTTTGGAGGTGGAGAGTTAGTAAAAAGCCGGCATTGTGCTGCATGTACTGGTAGTGCTGCAGCAACAAGAGCAAGGAGAGAGCAAGACTTCGTTGTAAGGCGCCCCGGAAGATGCAAGGAAAGAAAAAGACGCCTTGGAGAGGAAACAGGAATCTCGCTCGAGGAATTCACGATGGTTTCATTATATAGACATCCGATTAGAGGGGAAGAGTATATAATCAGTCATATATATATATATATATATATATAAATTAGCGCACAGTGTAATGTTATCTAGCAGTTCCGGACAACGCCAGAAGCAAACTCTACACTACAGAGAACAGAGAACTGTAAACATCGAGGTCGTAATTATCGTAATAAGCCTTGTTTTCATAAACCTCTGTGTGCGTATGAGTCCAACTCGCTGGCCACGGTGCCTTATATCTCGGAACGTGTAGCCTTGGAAGCAATCTACTAGGTATACATTACATTAGATCTCGCTACGGCTGGGTTGAGAGGTTCGCACAGCTCAAAGACTGGGAGTGTACGTTGTCGAGTGGATCAACCAATTTAGGCATGTTTGGGATGAACTGCGATATCATTGCACTTGTGGCCCCCCCTAAGAGTCTGGGGTCTATAAGCATGATTCCGCAATAGCTCTGTTGTAGCATTCTCGAACATGGAGCGAGATTAAGAAACGAGGGCCTTACGGCGGTTTATACCGGACCACTTGGGCGGTATGTCCCTGGAGATACATCGTAGGCCTCGCAATGCTAGATAACAGCAGAACCCCGGGCCGCGCCGCCGTCCATTGTGAGCAGGTTGAGTGCCGCGCCGTGTAGGATATCGATCTACGCGCGATGCCGCGAACCTCAAGAGGAGCTCCGCCCGCGATGTGACGGTGTCCGGGCCATACCAGCAAAGGCCACGGTCTTGGGGACGCCGTGACTGTGGGATGCGAACGCAGTCGCCCGAACCAGCGTCGAGGCGGCCTCCTGTCGCGCAGTCACCAAAACTCTAGCACATAGGCAGACAGGTCCCTCCGATACAGCCCTCGCAGGCGGACCGGTAACTCACCGCTGCTCGAGGGCGGATCCATGCATCATCGCGTGCGCGGTTGCACCCCCCCTTTTCCCCGTCAGAGGAGAGCGTTATCCACGTCGATGACCCCGCCTGGGGCGGGGCCCTCTTAACCCGACCTCTTCCAGGGAGAACCTGGTCAGGAAGCCGATATAAAGCAAAGCGTGGCTCCGAGGCAATTGCTGCCGAGGCCCATCTCGCGACACCCGGTAGCGAGCGTTCGGAACCACGTCCCCTCCCGGCTCCGGCCCGGTGGCCCGGCCGGAAGGGTCTACGCAGACAAGGCGGGGAGGCGGACGGATGCCCGAGATGCAGCCGGGGCCGGCGGCGGGCCTCCGACGAGGGGTCGAGCAGCGAGGGAGGGTCACAGGACGGCTTGGTTGGGGCTGGTTTCTGGGCGTGACGAGGAGATGTGCAAGAGGGACGCGGGGGGGCTCGAATGATCGGCCAAAGGCGTCGTCGTCCCGCCGTGAACGGACGAAAATCCATTTCTCTTCTTTCCCTTTGATATTCTTGCAGATCGCCCATGCAACAAGGCAAAACCCGTCCCTTCGCCTGCCGCAACCGCCGACGAGCAAAGCTCCGTGGTAAAAGTTAAACAAATAAAAAAACCATATTGCGAGATGCAATCGACCCCCGTCGCGGATCAAGCGTCAGATGCAAAACGGCGTCATCTATAAGCGTTGCCTTCTGGTTTTCCCAATCCGTACTGCGGGTATTCCCATACGACACATCACAGAGTATTGAGCCCCTCCCCCTTGTCCTTCCTGCCCCCCCCCCCCTCCTTCGATACTTCGATTCAGGGTCTTTCGTCACAGACGAAAACGAGAACCCCCAAGATTTGTGCCTCAACGGCCCGGAAGGGGGGGGGAGGGCACAATTTCTCCTCGTTCCCTTGAAGAGTGCCTCACCCGTCTCACCTGCCAAGGGAGGATCATCGACCTCTTCTTTTATGCCGGTGTCTCACAGGCGAACGCAATGTCTCGCAGCATCAAGGGTGGGGAGGAAGAAGAACAAGAGAGAACAAGAAGAAACGGAGAAACGGCAAATGAGTGGGAGAGACATGTCTCGTTGCCATGCTCTCCCCCCCCTCCCAATCTCGGTCCACACCTTGTATCCTTTTCCCCTTCGTGTCCGCCACGCTGACGGGCGGCTGAGATGTGCCCGTAAAGCGCTGCTTTCGGTATCCAAGGCGGATGCGGCTCGAGGTTTTTTTGTTTTTTGCATATTCTTCTTGACCAAGGCGCGGAGGGGGGGGGGGGGATGCGGCTATCGCGTTCCCGGCCGAGAAGCGCGGTGGCTCACATGGCCGTTCCCTTTGTGGCCACGATGGCCCTTTCTAGCCTCGCCGCCTATCCATCCCGAGCCCATGGCAGCCGGCTAGCACCAAGCACAACCAAGAGAGCACGGTCCGGCCCCCCGCTTGTTCGTGTACGCCAGAGTTCCCAGGGCCGCGGTCAGCCTAGGCCGTGAAGAAAGGCTGCTGGGCTTACTTACGGGCGAGCGCCGCTCCCCCCCCCCGCTTCTCCCCAAGACCGCGTCTGTCAATAAAGTTGGGCGAGATGGGCGAGCCCAGATGCCCTTGGCCGATATGACATCACGGAGGCGCCATATGAGGAGCGACTCCCTCTGGAGGAGGCACCGCGATCCGTGTCGTTCCCCGCGCGCTCTCCCCCATGCGGCCCGCTCGATGGGAAGCCGCACGGAGAGGCGCTGCCTCTATCGCGCCCATGCCTTGCCCCCTTCCGGCGGGCGAACGACCTAGCAGTCCGCCCCATCGACCACGACAGCGACTGCCACTGATGCTTGCGGGGGATCTGGGCGCCCCGGGGTGGTTCCGGAGCGGGGGTGGGAGGACGGCTTCTTCCTTTTTTTCTGAAAGGCTGCTCGGTACTTGCCAAACGTCGAGAGAAGCCGTGCCGTGCAAAGTGGACGCAGTATTGGATGGCGTCCGTCCCCGCGCAGGAGGGAGGAGGTTGTAATGTTGCTATAAGAGAAACCGACTGCCCGGGTTGAGGTCAGACATTTCGAATAGCATCACGCCCACACCGCACCGGCACTCCTCAACACCCTCTCGGCATTCCTGTCCCTTGCAGATACAAGACACGACTGCCATCTCCCACGCTTCGAGGTCTCAGAGCTCCCCCCCTCTTTTCAGGTCTCATCTTCAACATGGGCCGCCTTTCCCTGCTCGTCACGGTCTTCTTCGCCGCCTGCGCCTCGGCGAGCCCCGCGCGGAGGCCGTCGCCGAGCAAGCCGGCCGCCCCCGTCCCCAGCGTCTACACCATCCCCGACGCCGGGACGTTCACCAACCGCCAGACCTGGGACTTCAGCACGCTCTCCGACGGCGCCAGGCTCCCCAAGGGCCTACGCGCGAGCAAGTACCCCGTCGGCGACACGCACGAGTACTTGCCGCGGAACGTCTTCATCCAGGGCGGCTACCTCAACCTCCGGGTCGAGGGCGGCCAGACGGCCCAGCCGTACAGGGGCGGCGAGGTCACCACCACGGTGTCGAACATCAAGTTGGCGTCCGTCCGGACCACCGCCATCTTCACCGAGACCCCCGGCGTCTGCAATGGTAAGGAGAACCCCCCCACCCCCCTTTCGTCTCTTGGACAGACAGTCTCGAGCCCTTCGGCAGGCGTGGCTAACACAAACGGACAGGCATGTTCTTCTATGCCAGTGACAACCAGGAGACGGACATCGAGTGGCTGTCCGATCCGCAGTCCCAGAGCAACGACGGCACCCGCCAGCTCTGGTTCGAGAACCAGGCCGCCAACGACAATACCGAGAAGACCGTCAAGGGCTGGCAGCCGCCCGCGGACCCGACCAACACCGAGCACGAGTACCGCATCGACTGGCTCAGCGACCGCGTCCGCTTCTACGTCGACGGCGAGTTCAAGTGGCAGACGACCGAGAACGTGCCCTACACCCCCGGCTCCTGGGTCTTCAACAACTGGGCCAACGGGGACCCAGGCTGGACCGCCGGCCCCCCGGCCCAGGACGCCCTGTTCAAGATCAAGAAGATCGACATGTACTACAACACCGCGTAGAGCGGAGAGGGGCGGGAAGAAGGGGTGTGGTGCAAAGTTTTGTTTCCGGGCGATGGCCCTCGTCAGGGCTGGCGCGTCCTTGCGGATATGACTGCCGTAAAAGAATGAGTAACGCACAAAAGTATGAATGAGTGACTGTGGGGGATATTATTAATGGGTTCGGGATATATGATAATGACACTTGAATGAACCAATTCAATTAATAAGCTGATAATGCCATGACCGATATTCATTAACAAACGGCATCCGGACTGCCATGTGCCAGGTGAACGCGCAGAGTCGCAAGACGGCGAGAGGCCGTCGGGAATCATTTAGTCATGAGTATTACGGCATCCGCGTCTGTCATCGCCAACCCTGGCCGGTGTGTCGTTACCAACGGCGAAAGCTTCCTTTCGGAGAACGGAAATAGAGCCGGCACGCTTGCGACAGCCGCTCCTAGGACGGGGAAAAATCTTTTTCTTTTCTTTTTTGAAGCATCAGGGTCCCTGATCCCACGGTATGGATGGGCCCCGGATGCTTGGAAAAGGCTAGCCGGTTGAGGAGCACCCCATGAGATGACAGGGGGGGGGGTGTGTGAGCCAGCTCCTTGCAGTTGGGTTCGTCCGCTCCGCAAGGCGCCTCCGCTCCTCCCGCGCGCTCCATAGATAAGCAGAAAGCCATCTTTTCCTGCGAACCAGGCATCGTCTTCGCCCACGCCCACCCCAAGGAGGAGGTTGCGGTCGTCGCCCGAAGAGCCTCTCCCGGGGCGCCTTGCCTCGTGGGTCCCCAGTGTCTGCGGATCGGAACAGGCTGTCGAGCCTCATGGGGGAAAGCTTCCGGGCGGGACAGGGCAATCCACAGTAGCTCCGAGTATGGACTTCTGATAGTTGTAGCGTTGGTGGACGGCATGCTCGGCGACCGTTGGTCGTGGGTATGGCGGCTATTTCGTTGGCGTCGCATATCCAACACCACACCCTCCTCCCCGCCAATGTCTAAGTAGCCAAGACCATCCATCCAGCCTCGGAGGTTCGACGGGCGGATCAACTGGTGGGCAGGCAGACTTTTGCGGCGGCTCTCGAGGCGGCGAGAGGTTCATGTGTCGTTATCTCGCATAAGCTCCCCCACCCCCTGGTCTGGTCTGGTCTAGATGGCGCCCAAAGGGTCTGGGTGCCTGCCGAGGAGGGGGGGAACCCCACCTGTTACGTGGGTAAGCAATCCCGATAGTATCCGACTCTCGACGTTCGGTTTGTGACTGTGATGCGGCATGCGACGTGCGTGGGACGGGAAGTCCAAGCGATTGGGTCTGGCAGAGAGGTTGCTGGTTTCTCAATGCGGAGTCTTCCATCGACTTTCGCTTCAGCTTCGGGTTGCAAGCGAGCAGGCATGCCCGTCAGCCACATCCCCTCCCCTACCTCGGTCAATGGCAAGCTCCCATCCAACCGCGTGCGAACCGGGGCGTGGCTTGGAACGGGCTGGCCTTTCGGCGACTAATCCCCCCCATTGAGCGTCGTTTGTGACGGCGCAAGAGAGGGGCGTGGTCGCGAGCGAGCGTGGGGTGAAGGCGTGTGGCATGCATGTTCCAGCCGTGCCGTCGCTGAGCAGAATGAACATGCCAGACGGGTAAATGTCTCTCCCGCCGTACTGCTGTGCCGTTATCAATCTCGTTTTCCCAGGCGGCACCCAATTTCTGCAACCCTGGCATGTTCATTTCGGGAGCGTGGAAGCTTGGGTGCATGGGCGTAACCCTCCCATGCTAGGCGAGTGGGAAAAGAGAGGTCGAAGTCGCCAAGCCAGTCATGCGATGGAGCGGCGAGACCCCCACGCAGGGCAAAGGTTGGCAGAGGGAGTGCATCTCGGTTGGACGCAGCTCAAGCTGGGAAACATGGTTCGGGAGCCGTTCATGTCAGCCCCTTTTAAGTGTGTCAATCACGGGTCGACACGCCAAAGGGCCCTCGGCCGTGTCGGCTGGCACGTCCGGAGTAGGACGGAAGAGGGCCGATGGCGGGGATGTGACAGTTTCAGTGGACGAGGGTTCGATGGTTCGGCGCAGCTAGTCTGGAAGAATGTCACGGCAATATACGTCAACTCCCCAGAGCGGCAAGTGGCTGCGAGGTCTTGATTGCACGGCAGCATTGTGTAGTAGTATGCGAGTTGAGTTGCAGGCGACTCGAAGGCGTTTCGTGTTTGATGAAGCTGCCGGTTGACGGTTCGAGTGTGTGTGCTCCATGGCTCTCCTCAATTTGCGGTCGACAGAGGATCAAAGGAATGATCCAACAGCTGCCGGCTACACCAGTCGAGCCGTTGGCGACCGACGAGGGGCCGTCCGCGTGGGGTCGTATATCTCGTCTGATGCAAGAGAAGCGATGGTACATTGAGCGAAGAAGGGGTGCGCATCGTAGCCAACGGGAGGGCTTTGGGGGACAAGCGGCAATTGCGGTCGACGACTTTTGCATTGCCCATACCCCGCATTCCACGGGTGATGTGATTGTGACCTACCTACCCAAGATAGGTAGGTAGGTAGGTAGGTAGGTAGGTAGGTAGGTAGGTAGGTTGGGATCACAGGATGATAGGAAGAGTAGTAGTAGTAGTAGTGTAGGTAGGTATCGGCAGAACGACTGATCAAGACGGAAGGCCGTCCGTGTCGCAACCCGAGTCGACGGACCATCCACTAATCACGGTCCCTATCCATCGGGTCTGACATAGCGTGCATGAGCATGATGATGTTTTGTTGCGCGAACCGAGTGGGCGTACGGATCGCGATTGTTTGGACCGCACTGTCTAGCTGCTCGTGTCAATGCAGAACGGGACGGCTTTGACGGCTGTTTTTCTGGCGGAGGTGAGTCGAGTCGGTCGGTCGGTGCATGTTGCAGAGGGACGGGCTACAAAGGGCGATCGATACTGTACAGGCTTGCGCGGTGGAGCCCGTGTCGGCATGCTGCGCTCCGTCCCAAGGCATGTACGCGTATGCGTATGCGTATCCGTACCAGTAGTTATGATGTTGTGTCTGGACGGTGGGTTAGAAGTCATGCGCAAAACTTACGATGGTGAACCAGGTACGGATACGAATACACGTATGGGTACTGTATTAGGTAATCAAGGCACATGGGTACTTGGGCACGCACGTGCTGCATGTCCAGCAACACCACAGCAATGGTGTACCTCAGGTACCTACCGGCAAGTTGCAAGCCTGTAACAAGCGCTAGCTGCACTACTATCATGCCCTCTTACCCCACGTGCGCCTGTGGTATTTTTGGCTTTGAATAATGGAAATGGAACTGGGCGTCCTCTCGCCAAACCGGACGGAAACACGTGCTCTGCAACAGACGGTCTCGACTCACGCCGTTCCGTCTCAACGTGGATGAAGCAACGGCGGTGGTAGGTCGTGAGCAGTATCTGTACATGGGCCCCAAACACTGACTGAATCGACGGACGGAGGGAAGCACCGGGAGGAGAAGTAAAGAGCCCCCTCCCCCGTCCTTGCAGGAACGGAACCACGAGAGATGAAAACAAGCGGATACCGTTTCTTCCATGGGGCTCCGCGGGCTGTGCCCATTCCCGACATCATGTGAGAGAGATGCGAGAATTAGGTTTTCCCTTGCTTGGCTCGGGTCCCATGGACGGTGGTAGTGGTGGTGGTAGTGGTGGTGGTGTGTGGTCTTTTTCAGGGGAGGGGGCTGAGAGGTCTGGAATCTTGGAAATTCTGCCCTTTTCCACAATAACGTCCAGGTTTTTTCAACTTATTGTCTTCTTCTCGTTACTTTCGCTTATTCGCTTATTCCCTCAACCCCCTCACTGACTCTGAGCCCTTCTTCTTCTTTTTTTTTTGTTTTTTTTTTGTGGTGTGGTTTGTTTTGTTTTTGTTCCCCGATGGCACGTAGCCTGCGTTGTTTGTGGCTGTGTGCGTGCGTGCATGTTGTTGCCGGGGAAAACGGCGCTGCAGCGTTTTTCTTTTCTTTTTTTTCTCGCGGCGGTCGGCGTGCGGCTTGCGGCTTGCGGGCGGGTACGGCTGGGCCGGAGAGGTCCACGGATCCACGGATCGAGGTACAGGGAGAATTTTGGAGGCCAAATACTAATTAGCTCACAGTAACTTAGCAGCCTACCTAAACTACCCGCCTACCTCAGCTCGGAACCTAGTGTAAAAATATAACAAATGGCGTGACACAACGACTCCATGGCAACATGGAAGGCTTCGGACCGGCCAGGCTCGCGACGCCGTTCGGGAGCTTGATGCCTCAGAGGAGGGTTCAGGCCCCCACCCCCCCTCCCCCTCTCTCGCATCCCGGCTCCCATTGCCTTTCCTTTCTGACCTCTGGGGTTTCTTCCCCTCGAGAGAAGTCCCGGGCTTGCAGTGGCCCTGAGCCGCTGGGACGCGGGACGTGGGCCTCCCGGGTGGAGGGCGGCGAGGCAGAGGTGAGGTCTAACCACTACCAACCCACCCAGGTAGGCTAGGCAGTTTAGGTTTGTACGGTGTACTTTTAGTCTCGAGCTGCCTCCCAAGTTCTTGGGTGGAGTTTGTTTCGAACTGCCCTGTCTTCTGGGACGGATGCAGAGTAGTTGGTGTAGCGTGCTCGGTAAACGGAGTATGGGGTTTACCCTCACGACTTCCCCTCCGTTCGCGAGCAAACGTGCTCGGGGCAGTGGATGAGGCGATGTGTGAGTTAATCACCAATCAATCACGTCTTTCTCTCTCTCTCTCTCTCTCCCCCCCCCTCTCTCTCTCTCTCCGTCGCTCCTGCCGCACGTGTCGGCACGGCCAGGCATCGAGTGCGCTTCTCTTGCACCCGTCCCACATATGACAGACCATGTAGGCGGTTTGGCGTGCGGTCCTGGGGTTACCGCTGCGCTGGACGGTGGCCCTCGTGCGCGTGCCACTAGACCCGACTCGACGACGTGACGATTGAGACAGGGAAAAGGTGGGCGGGGAATTGTAACAAGTCAGGTCGAGCCGCGGTGGGGTTTCGCTGACACGCGGGCGTCGTGGGTGAGTGTTTGGCGACCGTCCCGGTTGCTCCCAGGGTTGCCGAGTCGAATAAGCACCGAGGCAACCGTCTGGCGGTTCCGGGGATGCGCCGAAAGTATAGGATGAAATAAGAAAGCATGCGTCACCAGAAAAGAAAGAAAAAAAAAACCAAAGAAAAAACCCTCACCCAGCCTCATCGCCCAAGCTGCATCGCATCATGTCCGTGACGTTCCGAACCTAAAAAGGCGTTCTAAGAATAAAAACAATACATAAAATAAGACAGCAAAAAGGTTAGCCATAGCATGTGGAGCCAATCACCCCTCAATCTACGTGGGGTCTCAGTCTGGGGGGGTGGTTAAGTCAAGGAAACGGGAGAAACACCAGGGCCGTGCAGTTGCAAGCATGCACACTGCCTAGACGAAAGGCGGGAGACGGGGTTGACCCAGTTGCCAGTCCCGTCCTGGAGGAGAGGGAAAACGGCACGTAGCATATCTGCCCGTAGTGTATGTACACGGTATCAAAGACTGGCTGGCTGGCTGCCTTGGCCAAGTCCCTGCGGATGGATACAGGTACCTATAACGCATACATTGTACACCGGGACGGGCTGATTAGGTACCGAGGCCGCTGGAAGTTGCAGCTGTGAGTTTCACGAGGATGCAAGGTACCTACCTGCGATGTAGAGACTGGCTCTCCTCTGCCTGTGTGCAGTTTCCAATGTTGGTCAAGCAGGCGGCTGTCCCTCTCTCCATTATACGGGAGATGCCTACTAAAACTACGTATGCAGCCAGGCACATGGCGTTGCAGCGCCGCGAGCCGACTGGCCGTCCCAGGTAGGGGGGGAATTGTCAGGTTGCAGTGTTCATGCGGATGGGACCTACCTACCTACCTCATGTAGCAGCAGTGTGAATGAATACCGGTACTCAAGCCGGCCACGTCGTCGTCGTGCTTTGCTGCATCCTTCTCCCGCCCCACCGCATTTTCGATCGCTTATTCCTTCGTCCAAGGACTTTGGACGGCCCGGCGTGTGATGTACCTCTTGGCCCCCCCCCCCCGCCCCCGGTGCGCGTGGACCGGTACATGCGTTTTGCACGTCTGAGGGAGCCGACGTCGAGGCCGTAGAGGTTTCGAGCACGTCGTCGTCGCATGAGACTTTTTTCTCTTGGCTGTGTGCGTTTCCCACCAAACCTTGGGTACTTGCCTGTTCCTGCCTTGTTCCTTGTCGTCTTATATAAGTCGGCCGGGGTTTGTTTTTGGCTCAGTGGTCGGCTCGGAGTCGATGCCGCGCCTGTTGGCTAATGGGATAGATACCCTGATGGCGTGCAAGCTCGCCGGGCACAGCACAGCACAGCACAGGCACAGCACCGCACAGCACCGGGTTCTGCCTGCCTCGAACGATGATGCCAGAATTGCAAAGATGATGCATCGCATCGCAAGGCCAGTCACCTGGTCACGACTATTACGTAGTCGAAACCATTGAATACAGTTCATCCTACCTGTACGTATGTGTATGTAAGTAATGTACATCGTACAGTACAGTACAGTACCCAATTACAGATCCAGGTCCGGGCCCCCTCCATCACCTCAGTCAGGGCCCTTATGGTGCCTTTGGCATCGCGTCGCATCGCATCCCGCTGCATCTCTGGGCATTCGAGTTTCGATCGTGTAATGGCCGAGGGCTGGCTGGCGGCTAGCATCCATTCGTGATCGCAGCCACGGACTCGCCATTCCACTACCGTTGACCGCCACTGAGGAGCTGCTTGCCGTATCAGGCACCTTGGTTGGTGCTAGTAGACACTCCGTACCGAAAGCATGCATTTCGATTACTTCACGGCTTCCTCCCCAGACCGGCTCGGCTCCCGGACGTGCAGCAAGGCAAGCATCCATCCATCGTGCATATCGCATCATTCATTGTCTGGTTTCCCTTCTGGACCATCCCCATATTTTACACCACCAGCGGCCCTGCTTGGCATTTGCCCTGGTCTGCACATCCCCCTCGTCTCGCTAACCGCTAGTGCGCTAGCCTCAACCGTGTCCGCCAGCACGACATCCCCACAGGAGGGAAGGGAGAAGGGGAAGATCCGCCTGCCTTGTCTTACTACTAGACGCAACACAAAGTACTCGGTACAACAGGTAGGTACAGGCTGTATGTACTTCGTACATCATGCGTATGCCTACGAGTACTGACGAGCTAGGTAATATATACATAAGCACACGCAACCAGGGTCACGGGTTGCCCAATACGGCAGCCATCTGGAAAAAAACGAGACAAAATAAAAGTCGCAGAAAAAAAAAAGAACTGGAAAAGAAAAGAAACTGAACAGATGGGACAATAAGACAGGCAGGCAGGCAGGCCTCTCCTGTCCGGTGTGAGCTCGCCATCACTGCAACCAATCATGTGTTATGGAGATAGGCACGGATACCCTGTGACGCACGGCCTGGGACAAGTCATGATATAAACCTCAGTCACGATCTGGAATCTCGATCTGACAAGAGGTTCGCCTTGCCGGCCGCCGCCGCCGCCGCGTTCCTCAAGCACGTCAATAAGTCGGTGAAGAGAGACAACAAGAGCAAGCAGCCAAGCAAGGAAACGGGGTGGGTTTTAGTTTCAGAGCGAGAGAGAAATTTTCACACAGAAGCCGCGTTGTTCCAGAAATTCATTCCTAGCCAAATTAGCTCGCTGAGGAAGGTACTCCGGCATTACACACGCGCGCGCACACACACACACACAAAGAGTACCTAAGAGTACCTTACCTAACCATTCTTAATTCTCTCTCTTTTTTTTCCCCGTCCTCCCACACCCAGTGCCAAGGGTTCATCAAGGTGCCTGCAACTCGCACCAGTAACCGTCGCTGCTACCTAAACTACATGCACCACGCCCACAACAACTACAACGGCAGCAACCAACACGGATGCCACCACACCACAAACAGCCTGTGTGCCCTGCGCTGCGCTGCGCACCACCCTTGTCCCGGTTATCCCTCGCTGGCTGTCATCGGCAACGTTGAGACGACGGACGAATCGGCGGCGCATTTCTCACCTAGGCGCAAGGCCCGTTCGTAAACACCCCCGATTTCTATCTCCGCTTTCGGCCAACCCACGGCCCTGCCTGTCCTTGCGTCAATCCAATGTACCTTGCGTTTTCGACTGGGTTGGGTCCCTGAGGGAAGGGGGAAAGAGAGAAATGAAATAAAACAAGACCTCTCTGTCTTTTCCAAGGGAGTCGGGGGGAGAGAGAGAGAGAGAGAGTACGGCAACCGGAAAGAGTCAGTCATCATAATAGACCGATCCATCCGTCCACCCATTAACTGAGGCATTGATACAGGCACCTCCAAGGTCATAATCCATTCCATTCCGCCTGCGGGGACTACAAATATTTCCAAGGGCCGTCTTCCTCGACTAGTTCCAGCACATACACAGAGAGAGAGAGAGCGCCTCGAATATATCGTCCCCATCTCGTGGCACACACAAACACCAACACACCCGCTACGTCAGTGTCTTCTGTCGTCTTCGTCTCTTCTCTTCTCTTCACCCCTTTGTCCTGCTGATACACGAATTGCATCTCGTTGCATAAACTCGGAGAGGCGGGCGCACAGCTGCCCGAACTAGCCAGCCAGCCTGCCAGCCCCCCGATCCCCGCACTCGCTCTCTGCTCTGTCGTCATCGTGCTTCCTGAGAGAGCGCCCATTTGTTTCTGCAGGCCGCCGGGCTGTTGGTTAACCAACTCGAGACGGTAGCAAACATTGCTCTCTTTCCCGCTGCAGACGCATAGCATCAGACCATCGATCCCTGGACCGAGACCAAGCACGCGCTACTCTGGACCTAGTGTACCTATACTACTACTACCACTGCGTAGGCACACTACCGTCGCTCACCCCACCCCGGTCCATGACTTAGACACCGAGGTCGCAACCTCTCACACTACCTTACCTACACCTTCTCGTGCTTGGCCAGCACCTCGCGCGCCTTGTGCGGTAGCACTTATCACACGAAGCGCAAGTTTCCCCGTCTCCATATCTCTCTTAGCCGAGTTGGCCACGTCGAATATAGAAAAAAGAAGAAGAAAAAAGACGGTAGACAAGACACAGGCGGCCGGTCAATCCACCTTTGCAAGCTTGCAGCAGCACGTACATCGGCATTTGCTTGGACTGGCTGCACGCCTCTTTTATTCCTCATCACGCCTAGACCCCGACTCGGGTTCCGTCAGCAGTTAAAAACCTCCGACTGGACTGATTTGGGGGGAGGGGGATCAAGCACCTCCCGTCGAGAATCGCATCAGGTCAGAAGTCACAGTCACAGTCACAGCCACAGCCCGCCCACCATCCACGCACGCTCTCGCATACCATACATACCACAGGCACACACACACCTGACCCAAGGTACCTATCAACAGGTAGCCTGCTCACTCACGCCCACCGCACCATACCGCACACATACTCACACACACATCCTTCATCACTTATCAGCTTCTCGGCCAAATATACCTTACATATCCACACCCATACACACACACGCACACACATACACCCACCCCAGACACAAACCCGCCGCTATCTCTCCAATCCATCACCAAGCCCGCCTTAGCTATTGGAAATAAGGCACCCCCCCCCTCTTCTGGACCATACATCAGGCGTCCCCTGCACTTGCGATAGCTCGAGACCCTTCTTAATCCTCCCAGCACCCGCTCTGACCCTTCCGCCGGCCAGAACCAACAACGGCAAAAACGCAAGGGGGAAAAAAAAAAAAGAAGGGGGAAAATCTCTTCAGCGGCGGGCAACGTACCTACTGAGCACCGCCAAAACCCCCAACCGCAACCACCAACAACCCTTACCTAGGTCCGGATACTAAAGGCCAAGAGCCCCCGACTTTGCCACCACTCGACTCGGAACCGCGTGAGACACAGGGACCGTTTTCCTGCATTTCCCATCCCAAGGCCACCAGATCACACCGATTGTTGCGAAAATTTTTCACATAGTCGGATACCTTCTTTCTTCTCCTCCGGATCTCCTCTTTTCTCGCTCGACCTCTCTCTCTCTCTCTCTCTTCCTTCGTCTTCCTCTTTTACTGCATCCCACGTCTCAGTGGTCTCCGCCAAACCCGACGACCGAGACAAGGACGGACCAGGCATCGCACAGGGCTCGGGTGCTGCTTAGGGGAATAGAACAGCGCTACCCCTCCATCAAACACAGCCATTCCCCGCTTTTCTCTTCCCACCGTTCATCCACCGATACTCCCTCCGTACAGGCACCGACACTGACGGGAAGAAACACACACCTACTACGGTCCGGTCTGGTCTGGTCTACTACCCACCTATCTATCTTTTACACGAGAGAGAGGGAGCGAGAGAGTACAAGACCCCTGCCAACCTCGCACCGGTCTCTCTAGAACAGAACTCGGAACACTCTCCTTCTCAGTCATCCTCAGCCATACCGCAACACCACATCTCACAATGCATCACACCCGCAGAAAGTCGGGCAACACGTCCATGTCGGAAAAGACAGTCACTGCCTCCGACCCCTCTCGGTACGGCAAGCGCCCTTCCCCCCTCACCCGCCGCCAGACACCTCAGAAGCTGGGCAAGAGCCCCAGAGACCGGGAACGAGAGCTGCAAGACTCGTGGGACGATCAACGGGAGAGCTTCCCTCAGTTCTGGTATGTTTACAAACCCCCGCATAAACAATAATTCCTTCCTTCCTACTGCCCCCTCCAAACCGACCACCCCTTTCTCCGTCTCTTTTTCTTTTCTTTTCTTTTCTTTCTTTGTTTCTCCTCGGGGCTTGCTTGGGGTGCAAGCGGCTGCTGGCGCCATGTTCCAGACTGGCAACCCCGCAAACACGTCGTCTGACGACACCGGCCGCCGTCGTCCAATGCAGCTGCAAATTATATTCCCCTTTTGGGTGCACTGCAGCGTCACGATGGACCATGGTTCCTCGTCGTCGTCGTCGTCTCGCTTATTGGCCCAAGGCTGCTTGACCACGACCGGAGCCCTGTCTGGGATTGTTGCTCGTCGAACTACTGAAAGAAGCTCCGCTGACTGGTTGTTGTGTTTTAGCATGACTTGCGAAAAACAGTTCGTGCCCCAGGACGCCAACTTCCTTTACTGCTCAGAAGCGTAAGTCACCCTCCGAGACCGGGACATGCGTGCCGTCAAGGACTCGTCACTGACACTCGCCCCTCAGGTGCCGCAAACACGACCAGCAAAGCGCATCAACCGGCAGGACTCACAGCCAGGCGCACATGGGCAACTACCCCTTCTACGCCATTGGCAACCCCGAGCCGAGGGACATTGTACCTCGCGCGTCACCCTCAAGACCGAACTCGATGCACTTCTCCCCGCCCACGACGCCAGGTACCACCACCGTCGGCGGCGCCCATTACTCGTCTGCCGTCTCCGCGCTGAGGTCGCTCAGTATCCGTCCCCCGAGCCCACCATCCCCCTCAACGTCTCACCCGAGCCTGTGGCCCTTCACCAAGAGCACCACCAACAGCCCCAGCACCTCGTACAACCGCGGCACCAACAGCTTCTTCCCAGCCACCTACGACGGAGGGTACGCCGCGAACGGGAACGCCTACAACTACAGCTCCAGCGGCATGGACCGGCCGCTGCCGACGCGGAGACCCACCGGGCCGGGCTATTCGAGGCCGAAAAGCATCGAGTTGGTGACCCCTATGGTGGGTCGCTAACCTTGACCGGACGGGGTGCGAGGGGAGGGGATCGGTAGGAAGCCGCAGCACCACCAGACACACACGGCTCAGTCGACTCGTCGCACGACGGCGGCATCGGGGAAAGCGATGGACGGGTCCTATGCAGGGCGTCACGCTCCCGGTACACTGCGTGCGCGGCGGGCGGGGAACGTGAGGTCATGCTCGTACTCGCCTGTCTCACTCCAGCCCCAGACCCGCGGGGGTTAGCGTCGATTTCTGGCACCGGAAAACGCGGGGGCAATTTCACAGACGCAGGCCTGCAAGGGAGGTTGGATCAATCTTCATCTCCCCCTTTCATGGTGCGCCGGGTCGTTGGCTTTTTTTTTCTTTCCGAATCATCCGCATGCTCTTCACCGGACCTCTTCCCCCTTCGGTACACGACCTAACCCCACAAGAGGGAAGTCCCCGGCACGGAGAGCCAGCATTTGCAGGTTGTGTGGGGGGAAAGGGTAATGCGTATTTACAAAGTCTTTTTTTTCTGCACTGCGGAGCGTGGTTGCTTCGGTCATGTGAGGGGAAAGAGGGGGGAACTGCGAAGGAATCAAAATCAAAATTGGGGTTGCATTGGCATAGGCATTGATTGGCGGCATTGGCACAGCGAGTCGGAGGGGGGAGGGTGGTTTGTCTTGTCCTCCTCTCCTTCTTTTTCTTCTCCTCTTCTCCCACCCCATCTCTGGAGACCTGAACCGGTCAGTTGGTACGCCATTCCCAACACAAGCAGAGGTTCCACCAAACCCTCGGCGCGTGTGGGGGGGGGGGGGGGTGTGTGTGAAGAGGATTCATCGAGAGGAGCTTGATCCATTCTTTTTTCCCATCTTTTTTATTTATTTTTTTGACGGGTTGTGCTGGGCATTGTCATGTCTCACTCATACGATGTTGTTTACGCCATCCAGCCACCGTCACATCACCACCTTGGCATATAGAAGGGTGCGTGGGCATCTGCGGTCTTCGAACATGTTTCTGCATTGGAAGGGCATAACGGATTGAAGTATCTAGGGCGCATTTTCTTATCATGTTCCTCTCACATTTGGAACGGCAGAGGAGGCATATGGCGGATACAGTACTCCCCCTTCTCTCGACGGAATCACATTATTTACGTGCCCAAATATATATATATATACATACATATATATAGCATATATCGGATCAGCAGGCAGCATGGAGCCGTTGTTAACAATGTCATGTACGGATTCGCGGTTCAGAATTAAAAAAAAAAAAATCATGCATGCATGCGCACTGGGGCGCGTGAGCGGACATCCGTCTGATCGGCGGCGGCGGCGCGACGACGGCGGACAACAGGGAGGAGCTTGGCTTTCTTGGGGAGATGGCAGTGAAGCAGAATTCCACCACCTGAACCAGACAACGTACACATAACGACCCGCAAGATGGCCCCCCAACGTGAAGATACTACTAGTGACTAGTCCCCCCCCCCCGGACGCACGGCGTCGATCTCCTGGCGGGTTCTTCCCCAGATGGTAAGTCGCCGGCCTAGTGTGGGGTGGGAGGGGACCCGCAGAGGGTCCGATGAGCGAGACTGACTCGGGAGATGGACAGGAGTCGAGCAGGATACAAAGTAGTAATAGAGACAGGATATGGGGGGGGCGGAGGGGGCCAGAAGCCCCGCCGGAAAGCGGGAATACGGACTTGCAGTAGTTATGGGGAGGAAGAACATGATAAGGACGCCCGTTTTTGCTTTGTGTGATTGGGGACATTTAGCTTGTTTTTTTTTGTCTGGTTTTTTTGTTTTGGGGGGGGGTTGTTGTCGATAATCGATTGTACTACGTATGGCGAGCACACACACACACTCACACACACACACACACTCACACACACACACACACACACACACACACGCACATGGGCTGTTCTAGGGATTGGGGGTCACGACGTCCTTTAGCAGCTGCCGGGAGGGATGCTTAATTTACAGGCGCAGGATCCAGTGCCCCCCCGCGTCCAATCTACGCCGCCGCTCCGCCGAGGCCTGGGCCCTCTTGGATCACCGAGATAGGGATCCGGAGGGACGGGTGGGTGGGTGGGTGAGTAAGTAGATGGATGAATGGACAGACAACGGGTTCCCTTTTCTTTATTTTTATTTTTTTATTTTTTTTAGGGGAACCTGGCAGTCGAGGCCACGCGTTCCTTGTTTTTCTTCTTCTTTTGTTTGTTTCTTACGTGTTTTCTGCTTACTATGGCGGCCGAACCAGTGATTGCTCGCGGGCGAGACCCCCCCCC